>CAWUFW010021809.1:0-110964 GCA_963921515.1 Calotriton arnoldi | reverse complement strand
CAATGTTCAAAATGTGCTTCAGCTATGGACCCCACACTTACCTTTTGGTCACTGTGATGATGGGGTTTAGACCCCATTGCCACAATGTTCAAAATGTGCTTCAGCTATGGACCCCACACTTACCTTTTGGTCACTGTGATGATGGGGGTTTAGACCCCATTGCCACAATGTTCAAAATGTGCTTCAGCTATGGACCCCCACACTTACATTTTGGTCACTGTGATGATGGGGTTTGGACCCCATTGCCACAATGTTCAAGATGTGCTTCAGCTATGGACCCCACACTTACCTTTTGGTCACTGTGATGATGGGGGTTTAGACCCCATTGCCACAATGTTCTAAATGTGCTTCAGCTATGGACCCCACACTTACATTTTGGTCACTGTGATGATGGGGTTTTGGACCCCATTGCCACAATGGTCATGGCCTGCTTGCATTGTGGGTGCCACACACATATGTGTGGCACATGTGCTAGAGGGTCACATTGTATGTTCAAAGTCATGTTCGGTGTTGTAGGCATTTGACACAGTCTACACACGCTTGTCATGGTGTTGGGGGATGTCTTCTTCTTGCATTCCCTAGGTTGTGGTGTGCTGGTTGTGTCATGCATTGTCCATCCTATGAGTGGGGGTGGTAGTTGGTGGTAGGCATCCAGCCCCCTGGCTAAGGGTGGTAGTAGTGGCAGGCATCCAGCCCCCATGGGTGAGGGTGGTAGTAGTGGTGAGGCATCCGGCACCCCTGGGTAAGGGTGGTAGTAGTGGTAGGCATCTGGCCCCCTGGGTAAGGGTGGTAGTAGTGGTAGGCATCCAGCCCCCTGGGTAGAGGGTGGTAGTAGTGGTGGGCATCCTGGCACCCCTGGGTAAGGGTGGTAGTAGTGGTGGGCATCCAGCCCCCTGGGTAAGGGTGGTAGTAGTGGTAGGCATCCAGCCCCCTGGGTAAGGGTGGTAGTAGTGGTAGGCATCCAGCACCCCTGGGTGAGGGTGGTAGTAGTGGTAGGCATCCAGCCCCCATGGGTGAGGTGGTAGTAGTGGTAGGCATCCAGCCCCCCATGGGTAGAGGGTGGCAGTAGTGGTAGCGCATTCAGGCCCCTGTGTGCATGTGTGGCATTGGTGATGGGCATCCCGCCCCTATGGTGCTGCTGTTGCTGGTGTAAGTATATTCTGCATCCCCTGTGTCTGTGTGTGATGTGTCGGTGTACGTGTTGTATGTGTTTTGTGGTTGGTGTCTGACTTACCTTCTGCGCCGTACGCGTCCGTGCCTGTTCCGGTAGTAGATGTAGAATATTGGTATGATCGGGACGAAGGGATTCATGGTTGGTTCGTGTCGTTCGTCCTTCGTTGTAGCGTCGTCCTCGTCGGCTTCGTCGCCGCCTCGTCCTGCGTCGCTGGCGTGTTCGTCTCGTGGCCGTGGATCGTGTTGTGGCGCGAATCGGAGCTTATGTGCGCCTCTCCCGGATGCTTTGGCGTGCCGTGCGTAGCGGCGGGTTCGGCGCGTCAGGAAAGCGCATCGTACTTGTCCGGCCGGACGGAGGCTGCATTTTCCTTCCGTGCGACTCGATTCGGCGTTCCCGGATTCGGCCTCGGTCGGAGGAACAGGACCTGGTTTGGGTGAGTACGGCTCGGCCGGAGATTCTATGCTGTTGTGCGCATCGTACTTGCTCGTTCGGTGTGCTGTACGGATCGATCGGAAACAGGCTTTCGCATGGCTTTCCCGACCAAATGGTGTGGAGTGCGCCTCCGGCCGAGATCGAATCCGGCCCTAATTTTCTGTGACTAATAAGATTTCCCTTTGGCATGTTTGACTAAACATCCATCACGTCAGTGCTACTGCATATTTTCTTCTTTTATACTTTCTCTAACATTCTTTTTAAATCTGTAATGTTGAAGTACTTCATACTAGACATAGGTTTTCAAGATATGGACTCCTTTTTGGGATAGTATGTATCCAACATATTAGTTTTAACAATATCCAGTACTTTCTGGTTCATACTGTGCTAAGTATTCGATTTTCTTGTAAAGATTTCAATACTCTATTTTCATATGGAAGCAAGACCTGAGACTTACCCAAATGATTCCTCTTGACTTTGAATATAAACTGGCTGAGCTCAAATGATCCGAACATTCATAGGATCCAATCTCTCTGCAATGGGAGAAAGCATTTTCAAGCTGAAGCTGTACAATGTCTTGCTAAGACTCTTGCTCTGCTGAAATCTCTTTCCACATTTCTTTCATCTCTGTCTTTTCAGATTTGGTAATATATGACGTAACCATAGCGAGCAACAGCATTTGAATTATCTGCAACATACTGAATATCCATGTTTGCATTCCACATTTTCAAAATAACTGGATTGCCGTCATTAATCGCACTTTAAAGCTTCTGTTCTTTTAGATTGTATGTATTTTAGGAGAGATTTCCGGGTTATTGTATGTCTTAATGCTGACAAAAAACTATTGACTCTTACTTTAGAAATTATGGGACGTGGGAATCCAAAACGACATTTTGTATAAGAATTTCCCTTTGACATTTGTATTTTGCAAGTCTGCAGTATTTCCCCATCGATGACTTTGAAACCATAAAGCTTGTTGTCTCAGGCTCTTTTCTCCTCCATCTCTTGGAATGGCACATGTAACATACTGTTCGATGAAAGACAAAACAGTTTCATCACTATCTGTTCAAAATTTAGGTGCATTCTTTAGCCATAATAGTATGTGGAAATGTGGAGCACCACTGGCTTAGTACTCTTTTCGCCAAAAGAATCTGCTACCTCTCCAAAGAGGTGAAATGCTTTATTGCAGATAATTGACATCATAGCTTGAAACCTATTGTTAAAATACCTGCACATTTACAGGATCAAGGACCAGAGTTCTCCAGCTGTCTTCAATTCAATGTTTTTATTATTTGAATTTGCTATTAAATGAAATTCAAGTAAATCTTCCCACGCAAATTCAGCACAGCTCAGTGTTACAAACCATGTGAGGTGTACCTACGTTTCTTAACATGTATTTTGGACCACCATGGCAGCGATCACCTCAGTCACAAGAGCCACGCCCAGACCTTTAAAAACTTGACAGACTGCTTCCCCTTTCAAAGCAGACACCTACATTTATACGGCCTATTTGAGTGTACATTTCCAGAGACTGCGGCCTACAGTACCTAATTACTAAATCCCTCTACCAACATGTCTTAAAGCTCACTTTTCTCTTGCAGCTTCAAGTTTTCAACTGCTCAGAATGGTGGGCCTAGCCAATTTAAAACAGCAGTCCTTCCCCATGTCACTGTTTGATAAGTCTCACCATATTTCTGAAAGCATGCATGCATGTGTCTGTCCCTTTTGCTAGTGGCATGATACATAAAAAGAAACATACAAAATGGTTAGCCATACCTGTGTTTCAGGCGTCTAGCATTTTTCAGGCGGAATAACATACGTGTGGGGAATACATGTGCAAGAAGACTGCATACCTGAGTCACAAGAGCATGCAGACCTTTAAACTAGACAGACGAGCCTTCCCATTTCAAGTGAGACACCTACACCCTTTATATGGCCTACTTTGAGTGTGCCTTTCCAGAAACTCATACGTACTACTCTAATCACTAATCCCTCTGCCAACATGACTCAAAGCTCCACTTTTCTCTTGCAGCTTCAGTTTTTCATAACTGACTCAGGAGAAATGTTGGGCCTAGCCAAATTTAAAACAGCAATGCTTCCCATGTCACTTTTGTAAGTCTCACTAAATTCCTGAAAGCATGCATGCATGTGTCTGTTGCCTTTTGCTATTGACATAATACATAAAAGAAACACACTGAAATAACTTGTATACCTGGGTTTCAGGCGTCTAGCATTTTCAGATGTATAACACGTGTGAGGCATACATGTGCAAGTGGGCCCATACCTCCAATCACAAGAGCATGCAGACCTTTAAACTTGACAGGCTGCATCTTCCATTTCAAAAGCAGACACCTAAATTTATACTGACTTACTTTAAGTGTGCCTTTCCAGAGATTCATACGAAGTACCTAATCACTAATCCCTCTGCCAACATGTCTTAAAGCTCACTTTTCTGCATGGCTGGCTTCACGTCTTTCCCTCAGCTGCTCACATTTTGGGCTAGCCCATATTTCAATCAAGCAATCCTTCCCATGCATCACTGTTGTAAGTCATCACCATGTTTGCTGAATACATGCATGCATCTGTGCCGTGCACCTTTTGCTAGTGGCATGAGACATAAAAGAAACATACAAATAGTTGAATATCTGTGTTTCACACATCGCATGCTCTCTCTAAATTTGTGTAGAGAGAAGTATGTGTATTCCTTTCTACTCCATAAAGCAGGGCACCTGGATATTGAACCAGTCTATTGAGAGCTCTATAACACCTACACGCATAGGCATGACTGCCTGTGTGACCGAATGAACAAAGCAGAACTGAAGATTTGTCCACACGGTAGCAAAGCTACCAGGTTTTCAAGCTACCATCTTCAGTTGCAGAACACGTGTCCAGAATCTACCGGTGCAAAGTGAGACACATACCTCAGCCACAAGAGCACTCAGACTTTTAATCTTGACAAACTGCTCTTCCCATTTCAAGCAGACACCCTAAATTTATAAGGCCTACTTCGGTGTACCTTTCAGAAACCTACTACTGAGTACCCGATCCATAAATCCCTCTGCCAAAATGTCTTAAAGCTCTCTTTTCTCTTGCAGCTTCAGTTTTTCACCAACTGATCAAGAGAAATGTTGGGCCTCTTAATTTTGAAACAGCAATCCTTCCCACGTCACTGTTGCCAGAGTCTCACCATATTTCTGAAAGCATGCATGCATGTCTCTGTCCTTTTTGCTATTGACATGATACATAAAAAGAAACATGCAAATAGTTGTATACTTGTGTTTCAGATCGTCTAGCATTGCTATTCAAGGCCGCACTAACACACATGTGAGAATACATGTACAAGTAGACACATGCCTGAGTCACAAGAGCATGCAGACCTTTAAACTTGACAGACTGCGCTTCCCATTTCAGAAACCAGGCACCCTAAATTTATATGGCCTACTTGAGTGTACCTTTCCAGAAACTCATACGAAGTACCCTAATCACTAATCCCTCTGCCAACATGTCTTAGAAAGCTCACTTTTCTCTTGCAGCTTCAGTTTTCACCAACTACTCAGAATGTTGGGCCCTAGCCAAATTTAAATCGGCAACCCTTCCCATGTCACTGTTGTAAGTCTCACCATGTTTCACCGAAGCGCATGCATGCATCTGTCTGTGCCTGTTGCTAGTGGCATGAGACATAAAAGAAACATACAAACAGTTGAATACCTGTGTTTTACATTGCATGTTCTCTAAATGTGTGTAGAAGAAAGTGCATGTATTCTTACCTGCTTGCTTATAAAACAGGGCACCTGGGTATTGAACAGTCTCGTTTGAGGAAGCTCTATGCACCTACACACATAAGACACGACTGATCAGTGTGACCGAATGACAGAGCAAGAACTGAGAAGATTTGTCCACCAGTAGCAAAAGCTACCAGGTTTTCAAAGCTACCATCTTCCATTGCATAACACATGAGAGAATACACGTACAGGCAGCCACATAGCCTCAGGTCAGCAAGAGCACACAGACCTTTAAACTCGACAACCTGCTCTTCCCATTTCAAGCAGACACTCAACTTCCTACGATCCTACTTTGAGTATACATTTCCAGAGACTCATACAAAGTACCCTAATCACTTATCCCTCTATCAACATGTCTTAAAGCTCACCTTTCTTTTCCAGCTCTTCAGTTTTTCATACCAACCTACTCAGAATGTTGGAGCCTAGCCCAAATTTAAATGAGCAATCCTTCCCACATGTCACTGTTGTAAGTCTCACCTTGTTTCTGAAGGCAGGCATGTGTCTGTCTGTGCCTTTATTTAGTGGCATGAGACATAAAAATAAAATATACAAATAGTTGAATACTTGTGTTTCACAGTGCATTGACCCTCTATACTGTGTAGAAGAAAGTGTATATATTCCTTTCTGCTCATAAAACAGTGCACATGGGTATTAAACAGTCTATTTGAGAGGCTCTATAACACCTACATACATAAGACATAACTGCCTGTGCAACCAAAATGACAGATGCATGAACCTAGAAGATTTTGTACAAGAAAGTGTATGTATTCCTTTCTATTCATAATACAGGGCACGATGGGTACAGAGTTATATAGACTGGAATACACTTTAATACATCTGCCAACATGTTTTTAAACTCCTCTAAGTTTTCTCTACTACTTTCATTAGAGACTCAGGAAGCACACATATTAGTATGCACAACCGTATTTCAATCTTCATTTCAGGTACAATGAAACAAACAGCAATACACGTTTCTACATTTGGTAACATATTTCAAACATCACATTTCTCTAATGTGTTGCTAGCTTTATAAATAATGCATTACAAATATAAAAATATCATTACAAACACTTAAGCACTCCTATGCAATATATAACACACCTTACACATTTGTAACTCACCTCTGAAATACTATTGCAGAATATGATAATGTAAGAAATTCCAAAACGTTTTTCTTTCCAACACAATAAATGCGGTGCACCACTCTCAACAAGGTAAACCCAGTAATGGTAAAGTTTCCCTCTCTTTTTCCAAACAAATGAATGTAAGTAACAAATTAAATGCGCCCTTCAGTTTTTCAAATTCTAAAACCCACTTCTACTGGATACACATATTAACCCTTTATTACTCTCTTCTAAAAGTGTCCAATCTGCTTCTCTAATTTACAGTAGTCGCGACTCCACCGCGGTGCCATAGAGTAGGTTAGCGTAGGAGTGGCGAATCTTGATGGGAGTTCAAAATCCTATTTCCAACAATACTAGTATTACTTTCCCCCATTCTGCTTAATCCTAGTTTCCATAGTAACAGTTTCTGCACTGGCATGACACAAGTTCATCATATTTTCAAGTTCAGCGCACTAGCTTACAAATGCAAATAGCAGGTGTGATTGAGTCTTACAAATACTAACTTATCCTGTCTACTGTACCTTTCAAAGTTTTTTCTATAACCAATCAGAAAGATGCTTTTTTAACAAAGTAAGATGCATCATATTTTTGAGTACACAATGTTTATGAACAGCCAACCAGTTATCTGCTTTTTCAAAAACAGCATCTTAACCACCATTTTAGATACCTCTCATTGTACCAACTGACTTTTTCAGCTACAGATGTTTTTTTTTTCCTTCCACACATCCCTTCAAGATGCTTACAGTATGGATTGTAGGACACAGCTATGTTTTCTGGGGCAAAAGGTATGCAGAAAACAGAGGTATTGACAAAAACCTAGGTTTGCCAAGCGTGGATATTAAATGGTTTGCACAGAGAGGATTAAAGTAGCACCATTTGCTGCCTTTGGTTAAAACCTTTTTCCATCTCCAACCCCCTGACCTCATGATTGTGCACTGTGGTGGCAATGACCTAGGCACACTGACTGGGGTAGGATTAGAAATCCTAATGAAGGATACCTTTGCACAACTGATGTCTCTTTTCCCTCACACTGTCTTTGTATACTCTAATATATGCCAAAGACAGAAATGGAAGTGGTCAAATCAATTCTGTCCACAGATTGAGAAGGCTAGGACGAATGTTAATAAAGCTGTTTCTGCTTACTCAGAGACCATAGGATGGGCTCCATCTATAACAGCAATCTACATTTTGATATGCATGACATCTACAGAAGTGATGGAGTTCACTTCACTGATGGAGTGTTTCTTAACAACCTTAAGCTGTGCATCTGCACATACATGTAGCTGCAACAATGTCATAATGAACACAACGGCTCCTGTTAGAGCCACCCTATAACCCAACAATGAAATATATATATTTTTTAACATATACTGTTTTTAAATACCCGTCGCGAATCCCCAAAACAAAAGCACGAATTCAATGTACTACAACACATTTCACTTTTCAAGTTTAACTTTTAATTTATATTTTTTTATATTATTTCTAACTCTATCACTTGTAATGTGATTATTAACTTCAATCTCACTAGCTCTATAAAAAAGTTCACAACTGCAACACTACCTTCTGAATTGTATACTATTGAATTATTTATTTAAGGTTGATCCGCAAATCCACCACGACGTTACACTGGGGGGCTGCGCTGAGAGCCGCGACAGGGTTGCGACTGGTACCAAGAGAGAAAAAAAAAATGTAATGCCCCCACCTCCATTGGCCGATTTTGGCCCCAGGGACCCCATCCCCCGAGGCCCGGCCATTTGTTTAAATATTGTTTTTTCTTTAAGGGAGGGGGGCCGAGCGGCCCCCATCTCCCAGGCCATTTTTTGCCCCAAGGACCCCATCCCCCGGGCTTGGCTATTTTTTAATTTAATTTTTATTTTCTAAAGGAGAGGTCTGCAAGGCCCCCCTCACCAGGCCGATATCGGCCCCGGGGACCCCTTCCCCCAGGGCCCAGCCATTTAAAAAAAAAAAATTAAAAAGGAAAAGGGGTTGCTTGGCCCCTGTCCCGGGCAATTTTCAGACCTGGGGACCCCATCCCTGGGGCATGACCACAACATTGGTGACAGCGGGGGGAGACACAATGCCCCCGCAGTCCCTGCTGGCTCCCCGCCTCCTGCGGGAGCTGGCATTGCTTTTGGAGAAAGGGAGCTGCTAACATGCAGCTCCCTTTGACCAAAAGCAATTCTGCTTCGCTTCATGGAAGCAAGAGCAGATTTCCTGCTCTCGCTTCCATGAAGTGAAACAGAAGTTTGCTATGGCATGGCGGGAGCAGTGCTCCCACCATGCCATAGCAAACTGCAATGTCCTAGGGGTGGGAACCCGGGACATTGCTGGAGCCAGCCTTGAGGGTGGCGGTCCCCAGGGCCATGGAGGGCTCCTGGAGGGGGCCGCACTGCCCCCTCCCATCTATCTAATAGCCCCAGGGAGGTGGTGGTCCCTGGGGCCAGGGGTCTGCAACGTACCCCGCATTTAATTGCTGTGCCCCGAGGATGTGGTGGTCCCTGGGGCAGTGTGGGGGGGCTTGAGCTCCCCACACTTCTTTTTTAATTTTAGCCCCGGGGCTGTGGGGGGCCACGTGGCCTCCTGCATTTAATAAAATAAGCCCCGGGGAGGAGGTGGTCTCCGGGGCTGTGTGGGGGGGGGCAGGAGCCCCCCACACTTCATTAAAAAATCAAAGCCCCGGGGAGGTGGCAATCCCCAGGGCTGCGGAGGGCTGCTTGCCCCAGCATTTAAATGAGTATCGCCATGGGGAGGTGGCAGTCCCTGGGGCAGCGGGGGCCCCCGCAGGCCCCCACACAATAATTTCCATTGCCCCCGGGACCTGGCCCACCCGGGGGCTTGAAAGAAACTAAGCGCAGGAGACCGCGCTTCATTTTATTTTTTATTTTCGGCGGGATTCTTCCCTGGTTTGAAGTGTTGGCAGGCAATCAGATCACAGGCTCGAGATCGGAAGGGTTCGCGGATCATTCACGTCCCTAGATATACAATTTTAAATTTCTCAAAAACTACTGAATGGATATACAGCATTTAACAAAAAGAACGTTTTCTAAACCAAGAGCTACCTTTTTGCAAAATTGGGAGTCATTCCGTTCAGCAGTTCGGGCTGTAGCCTTGTCTAAAGTTTCCTATGGAAATTAACATGGAGAAACCATGTTTTGGGACCCCCCTTTTTTCTCGACCCCCGCTTGATGAATCACCCTAAAACTTTCAACACAGCAGCTGAAGTGAGAGGCCATTCGTTTAGAAAATTTTGCGACGATTCGTCAAACGGCGCAAAAGATATTGGCAAAAGAAAAAATGCTTTTCCTATGGAAACTAGGTCCTAACTATAACTGCTCTACTGGCGAAATATTAGAGAACGGTTTATTTAAAGATTTTAAAAGTGGGCATTTTTAGGCTAAGTTATTGGAGATATATATACATATATTTTATTTTTTTCAAAACAAATACCCGAAAGCTTTCAAGAGGCACTCGACAGCTCACCCACCCTTTGGTGTACCTCTGCAACTCGCCTCAATGTGCATGGTACGTATTCTCTTTGCCACCGACGCGCTTCGAGGCAGAACGCCCTTCTTCTTGGGCTGCTTGCATACAACAATGGCAGTGAGGGCTCGCTTTGCAAACCATATCCGTATTTCATGGCCCCCAGGTTGGCCGCGCTCAGTGCGTGTGTCCTGTATACATGCTGGGACATGTAGTCCCTAAAGCGAGCTTAGTTCTACCCATAGTGGGTTCAATGCACATTGATAATATTTTCTAGTAAAGCCTGTTTAATGTCCTCAGTAGGATCCAGAGCATTAGGGTGAGTTCCATTTCTTATATGGCTCAGCTGTGCTATCGGTATGGACCAGTTCCACTCCAGCCTCTCAAATGTTGCGAGATGGTGCTCCTCTCTTCACGGCAGAGCAGCCATGTCATCAATGTTCAAAACAAATGCCCGAAAGCTTTCAAGGGGCACTGACAGCTCACCCACCCTTTGGTGTACCTCTGCAACCGCTTCAATGTCATGGTAAGTATTCTCTTTGCCACCAACCGCTTCGAGGCAGACACGCCTTCTTCACTTGGGCTGCTTGCTATTACAACAATGGCAGTGAGGGCTTGCTTTAAACCATTTCTGTGATTTCATGGCCCCCAGGTTGGGCCGTGCTCAGTGCGTGTGTCCGTATACATGCTGGGACATGTAGTCCCTAAAGCGAAGCTTAGTTCTACCCATAGTGGGTTCAATGCACATTGATAATATTTTTAGTAAAAGCCTGTTTAATGTCCTCAGTAGGATCCAGAGCATTAGAGGGCCCCGAGGTTCGTTTCGCATATGGCTCGCTGTGCTTCTCGGTATGGACCAGTTCCACTCCAGCCTCTCAAATGTTGCGAGATGGTGCTCCTCTTCTCGAGCAGAGCAGCCGTGTCATCAAGTTTTCAAAACAAATGCCCGAAAGCTTTCAAGAGGAGCACTCAACAGCTCACCCACACCCTTTGGTTTACCTCTGCAACTCGCCTACTCAATGTCATGGTAAGTATTCTTTTTTTGCCACCGATGCGTTTCGAGGCAGAACGCACATCTTCTTCTTGGGCTGCTTGCTATACCAACAAATGGCAGTAGGGCTAACGCTTTTAAAACCATTTCCGTGTTTCATGGGGCCCCCAGGTGGGCCGCGCTCAGTGCGTGTGTCCGCATACATGCTAGGACATGTAGTCCCTAAAGCGAGCTTAGTTCTACCCATAGTGGAGTTCAATGCACATTGATAATATTTTTTAGTAAAAGCCTGTTTAATGTCCTCAGTAGGATCCAAAGCATTAGGCGAGTTCATTTCGCATGTGGCTGCAGCATGTGCTATTGGTATGGACCAGTACTACTCCAGTCTCTCAAATGTTGCGAGATGGTGCTCTCTTCTCGGCAGAGCAGCCATGTCATCAATTTTTCAAAACAAATGCCCAAAGCTTTCAAGAGGGCACTCGACGGCTCACCCCCACCCTTTGGTGTACCTCTGCAACTCGCCTCAATGTCATGGTAAGTACTCTCTTGCCGCCGGCGCGTTTCGAGCCAGAACGCCTCTTCTTCTTGGGCTGTTTGCTATACAACAATGGCAGTGAGGGCTTCCGCTTTTAAAACCATTTCCGTATTTCGTGGCCCCCAGGTGGGCCGCTGCAATGCGTGTGTCCGTATACATGCTGGGACATGTAAAGTCCCTCAAGCGAGCTTAAGTCTTCTACCCATAGTGGGTACGAATGCAGCTACGGATAATATTTTTAGTAAAAGCCTGTTTAATGTCCTCAGTAGGATCCAGAGCATTAGGGCAAGTTCATTTTGCATATGGCTCGCTGTGCTATCGGTATGGACCAGTTCCACTCCAGCCTCTCAAATGTTGCAAGATGGTGCTCCTATTCACGGCAGAGCAGCCGTGTCATCAATTTTTTCAAAACAAATGCCCGAAAGCTTTCCAAGAGGGCACTCGACAGCGCACTCACCCTTTGGTTTACCTGTTGCAGCTCAGCCTCCAATGTCATGGTAAGTATTCTCTTTTGCCGCCGGCCGCGTTTCGAGGCAGAACGCCTCTTCTTCTTGGGCTGCTTGCTATGCACCGTTGGCAGTGAGGGCTCGCTTTAAAACCATTTCCGTATTTCATGGCCCCCAGGTGGGCCGCGCCTCAGTGCGTGTGTCTGTATACATGCTGGGACATGTAGTACCTAAAGCTAGCTTAGTTCTACCCATAGTGGGTTCAATGCACATTGATTATATTTTTTAGTAAAAGTCTGTTTAATGTCCTCAGTAGGATCCAGAGCATTAGAGGCTGAGTTAATTTTGCATATGGCTCGCTGTGCTATCGGTATGTGGGCCAGTTCCACTCCAGCCTCTCAAATGTTGTGAGATGGTGCTCCTCTTCATGGCAGAGCAGTCGTGTCCATCAATTTTTCAAGCACAAATGCCCGAAAGCTTTCAAGAGGGACACTCGACAGGCTCACCCACCCTTTGGTTTACCTCTGCAACTCGCCTCAATGTCGCGTATTGGTATTCTCTTTGCTGCCGACGCATTTTCGAGGCAGAACGCCTTCTTCTTGGGCTGTTTTGCTATACAACAATGGCCATTGAGGCCCGAGTTGCAGGAGGTACCCCACCAAAGGGTGGGGTTGCTGTGAGTGCCCTCTTGAAAGCTTTAAGGCATTTGTTTTGAAACACAAAAGAAAAAAAAATATATATATATATATATTGGAAAAGTTTTTTAAATGGTTTTAGGATAGGCATTTTTAGGGTTTAGGGTTGCTATGGGTTTTTGGGTGGGTATAGGTTTTTGGGTTTGCAAGGGTAATATTAGGGTTTAGGGTGGGTATGGCTTTGGGTGGCAAGGTTAATTTTAGGGTGGGTATGGCTTTTTGTGTGGCAAAGGTAATTTTAGCGTTTAGGGAATTGGATATATGGGGTTTGGGGTGGCAAGGGTAATTTTGTAGTGTTTAGGAGGGTGGGTATAGGCGTTTTGGTGGCAATGGTAATTTGAGGGTTTAGGGAGGGTATGGGTTTGGGGTGGCAAGGTATTTTTAGGGATTAAGGGTGGGTATGGGTTTTGGGTGTGCAAGGAGCCATTTTTTTTTGGGTTTTGAGTGGGTATGGGTTTTTGGGTGGCAAAGGCTTAGGGTGGGTAAGTGGGTTCTTGGGTGGAAAAGCATCATTTTAGGGTTTATGGTGGGTTTGGGTTTTTGGGTGGCAAAGGCAAGCTTAGGGTTTAGTGTGATGGTATGGGTTTTGAGGGTGGCAAGGTTAGTTTTAGGGTTTTTGAGTGGGTATGGGTTTTGGGGCAGCAAGGCAAATTTTAAGGTTTAGGGTGGGTATGGGTTTTGGGGTGTCAGGGGAAATTTTAGGGTTTAGGGTAGGTATGGGTTTTGGGTGTGGCAAGGGTAATTTTTAGGGGTTTAGGGTGGGTATGGTTTTTTTGGGTGGCAAGGGTAATTTCAGGGTTTAGGAATTGAGGAATTAGTTTGGGGCAGCAAGGGTAATTTTAGGAGGGTGGGTATTGGAGAGGCAAGGGAATTTTTAGTGTTTATAGTAGGGTAGAGGAGTTCTGGGGTGGTAAGGGCAACTTTAGAGTTTAGGGTGGGTATGGTTTTTTTGGGTGGCAAGGGAAATTTCAGGGTTTAGGGTGGGAATTGGTTTTGGGGAGAGCAAGGGTAATTTTTTGGGTGGGTATTGGGGGAGGCAAGAGAATTTTTAGGGTTTAGGCTGGGTAAGGGCTTGGGGGTGGTAAGGGTAATTTCAGGAGTTTAGGGTGGGTAAGAGTTTTTGGATGGCAAAAAGGGTAAATTTAGGCTTCAGGGTAGGTATGGGGTTTTAAGAATATATATATATATATATATATATATATATATTCACTGAAAAAGCCATAGGTTTCAGACACGTTATAGTTAGAAATTAGCATTTAAAAAACCTTTGAAATTCACTGAAAAAACCATAGGTTTTAGGGACAGTTATAGTTAGTTGGACATTGCACTCGTACAAAACCCGTGAAATTCCCCTGTTATAGTTAGTTCAGCTAACTATAACTCGCGCCACCGCAATGCACTGCTGATGACGTCACATATTACATCACTCATGACATGGTCAGTGACATCAGTGATGACATCACTGATGACATCTCAAATGACATCACTGATGACATCACTGATGACATCATCCAGTGACTGTGTGTTTCTGTAAAGTTTAAATATGTTTAATATATATAGGGAAAGGCGTATTGAAGAAAGAGTGGGTGTATAAGTGTCTGAATGGATGATTTAGTACGTGAGTGACTGACTCTACAAGTGAGTGATTAAACGTATCTTACTGAATGCATGGGTTAGTGACTAAACTGTGTGAATGTCTGTATCCGTCTGTTTGTTGGTGTGTAAGTGGATGCATGGATTTGCGAATAGCTACATGAGTGTCTATATGGGTTATTGATTGGTTCTCTGAGTATCTGTATGGCTGACTGAGTGTTTGTGTGGGTGGGGTGTGTTTGACTCTATACATAGATATGTGAGTGGGTGATTCACTGGGTGCATGATTTCAAGAGTGCATCTGTGATGGACTGCTTGGGTGGGTGAGTGTGTGTATGGGTGTGTTAGTGAGTGAATGTATATCTCAGTGGTACATGTGCGAGTAACTACATATGTAAAAGGCAGTATATATGTGTGTTAGAGTATTTAAATGGCTATAAGTGAGAGTGTGTTATTGTGAGAGTGGCTGTATGGATGCGTGTGTGCTTGTATCAGTTATTGTATAAGAGCGTAAGAATGTGCTAGTATTTGTATGAGTAAGTGAGCTGGTGTGTGTATAACTGTATAGGTGAGTAAATGGGTGTGTGATTAATTTTTGCATGACTGACTAGGTGTGTGAGTACCTCTATGGATGAGTGGCGGTGTGTGAGTATTTATATAGGTGTATGAGTGCATATGATAGTCCTGTACTGAGTGACTGTAAGTATGAGTGACTGTACAGGTGAGTGAGTGGATGTGTGTGTAGACCTAAGAATCAGTGAATGGGTATGTAGTTTTTGGTGTTGGAGTGTCTATGGTTTTGAGAATGGCAGTCTGTAATTTAGAGTGGGTGTATCAAAAGTTATATTAGGGTGTGAGAAGATGCATGAAATTATCACATGGATGATGTCATCAGTGATGTCATTTGAGATGTCATCAGTGATGTCATGAGTGATGTCACTGACCATGTCATGAGTGATGTAATATGTGACGTCATCAGCAGTGCATTGCGGGGGCGCGAGTTATAGTTAGCTGAACTAACTATAACAGGGGAATTTCACGGGTTTTGTATGAGTGCAATGTCCAACTAACTATAACTGTCACTAAAACCTATGGGTTTTTCAGTGAATTTCAAAGGTTTTATAAATGCTAATTTCTAACTATAACGTGTCTGAAACCTATGGTTTTTTCAGTGAATTTCAAAGGTTTTTTAAATGCTAATTTCTAACTATAACGTGCCTGAAACCTATGATTTTTCAGTGAATTTCAAAGGTTTTTAAATGCTAATTTCTAACTATAACGTGCCTGAAACCTATGGTTTTTTCAGTGAATTTCAAAGGTTTTTAAATGCTAATTTCTAACTATAACGTGCCTGAAACCTATGATTTTTAAGTGAATTTCAAAGGTTTTTAAATGCTAGTTTCTAACTATGCCAACAGAGGTAGGACATGTGAAGAAAGAAGAAAAAACGCACAGAAAGAAGCAAAAGATGTGCAGAAAGAACCAACAGAGGAGCAGAAAGAGGCCTTGTTGCAAAATCATCCTGTGCCCACAACTTTCCAGACGGGTACTGGTGGTAACTGACTCTGACTAACCAGAGCCAGTGCGCGTTTGCACAGTGGTGAATGGAGGGGGCCTGAGGTGACATGTGTGCAAACGCGCCCGTGGCGCGTTTTAAGTTGCTGGATTAAGTCCCCTTGAATCCTGAGGGTCCCTGGGGCCCAACTAGCCCCCCAGGTACCTACAGTTAGGACCACAGAGCTGAGTTGCAGAGAGGCGTTCCGAGGCCACGCACCTTTTTTCACCTCTCTGCAACGCAACTCTGTTGTGCTTACTGAAGGTACCTGGTGGGCTAGTTGGCCCCCAGAATTCAAAGGGAATTAACTCCCCAACTTAAAACGCACCACAGGGCGTGTTTGCGCACATGTCACCTGAGGCCCCGCCCCCTCCCTTCACCACTGTGCAAACGCGCCCCGTGGCGCGTTTAGGTTGGGGGATTAGGTCACCTTGAATCCTGAGAGTCCCTGGGGCCCAACTAGCCCACCAGGTACTTCCAGTAAGCACCACAGGCCTGCGTTGCAACGCCTGTAACAAATTGTGCAGTTGTGTTTAGGTAGTGAAGAGGGTCGTGCTGGGGTAGTGTTTTAGGGTTTAGGGTAGTGCAGTGGTGTTTGTGTAGTGTAGGGGGTCATGCTGGGGGTAGATTTAGGGTTTAGGGTAGTGCAGTGGTGTTTGGGTAGTGTAGGGAGTCATGCTGGTGGGAGTGTTTTAGGGTTTAGGGTAGTACAGCGGTGTTTGGGTAGTGTAGGGGGTCGTGCTGGGTTAGTGTTTTAGGGTTTTAGGGTATAGGGTAGTGCAGTGGTGTTTGGGTAGTGTAGGGGATACTGCTGGGGGTAGTGTTTTAGGGTTTAGGGTAGTGCAATGGTGTTTGGGTAGCGTAGGGGGTACTGCTGGGGGTAGTGTTTTAGGGTTTAGGGTAGTGCAGTGGTGTTTGGGTAGCGTAGGGGTACTGCTGGGGGTAGTGTTTTATGGTTTAGGGTAGTGCAGTGGTGTTTGGGTAGTGTAGGGGTTCGTGCTGGGGGTAGTTTTTTAGGGTTTAGGGTAGTGCAGTGGTGTTTGTGTAGTGTAGGAGGTCGTGTTTTAGGGTTTAGGGTAGTGCAGTGGTCTTTGGGTAGTGTAGGGAGTCGTGCGGGGGTATTGTTTTAGAGTTTAGGGTAGTGCAGTGGTCTTTGGGTAGTGTAGGGGGTTGTGCGGGGGGTAGTGTTTTAGGGATTAGGGTAGTGCAGTGGTGTTTGTGTAGTGTAGGAGGTCGTGTTTTAGGGTTTAGGGCAGTGCAGTGGTGTTTAGGTAGTGTAGGGGGTCGTGCTGGGGGGAGTGTTTTAGGGTTTAGGGCAGTGCAGTGGTGTTCGGGTAGTGTAGGGGGTCGTGCTGGGGGAGTGTTTTAGGGTTTAGGGCAGTGCAGTCGTGTTCGGGTAGTGTAGGGGGTCATGCTGGGGGAGTATTTTAGGGTTTAGGGTAGTGCAGTGGTGTTCGGGTAGTGTAGGGGTCATGCTGGGGGTAGTGTTCTAGGGTTTAGGGCAGTGCAGTGGTGTTCGGGCAGTGTAGGGGTCGTGCTGGGGGTGGTGTTTTAGGGTTTAGGGCAGTGCAGTGGTGTTCGGGCAGTGTAGGGGTCGTGCTGGGGGTGGTGTTTCAGGGTTTAGGGCAGTGCAGTGGTGTTCGGGCAGTGTAGGGGTCTTGCAGGGGTGGTGTTTCAGGGTTTAGGGCAGTGCAGTGGTGTTCGGGCAGTGTAGGGGTCGTGCAGGGGTGGTGTTTCAGGGTTTAGCGCAGTGGTGTTCTGGCAGTGTAGGGGGTCATGCTGGGGGTGGTGTTTCAGGGTTTGGGGCAGTGCAGTGGTGTTCGAGCAGTTAAGGGGTCATGCTGGGGGTGGTGTTTCAGGGTTTAGGGCAGTGCAGTGGTATTCGGGCAGTGTAGGGGCGGTGCAGGGGGTGGTGTTTCAGGGTTTAGGGCAGTGCAGTGGTGTTCGGGCAGTGTAGGGGGTGGTGCAGGGGGTGGTGTTTCAGGGTTTAGGGCAGTGCAGTGGTGTTCGGGCAGTGTAGGGGGTGGTGCAGGGGTGGTGTTTCAGGGTTTAGGGCAGTGCAGTGGTGTTCGGGCAGTGTAGGGGGTCGTGCTGTGGCTGGTGTTTCAGGGTTTAGGGCAGTGCAGTGGTGTTTGGGCAGTGTAGGGGGTCGTGCTGGGGCTGGTGTTTCAGGGTTTAGGGCAGTGAAGTGGTGTTCGGGCAGTGTAGGGGTCTTGCTGGGGCTGGTGTTTCAGAGTCTAGGGCAATGCAGTGGTGTTCGGGCAGTGTAGGGGTCTTGCTGGGGCTGGTGTTTCAGGGTTTAGGGCAGTGCAGTCGTGTTCGGGCAGTATAGGGGTCGTGCTGGGGGTGGTGTTTCAGGGTTTAGGGCAGTGCAGTGGTGTTCGGGCAGGGTAGGGGATCGTGCTGGGGCTAGTGTTTCAGGGTTTAGGGCAGAGCAATGGTGCTCAGGCAGTGTAGGGGGTTGTGCTGGGGGTGATGTTTCAGGGTTTAGGGCAGTGCAGTGGTGTTCGGGCAGTGTAGGGGGTCGTGCAGGGGTGGTGTTTCAGGGATTAGGGCAGTGCAGTGGTGTTGCGGCAGTGTAGGGGGTCGTGCAGAGGGTGGTGTTTCAGGGTTTAGTGCAGTGGTGTTCGGGCAGTGTAGGGGGTCGTGCTGGGGTGGTGTTTCAGGGTTTAGGGCAGTGCAGTGGTGTTCGGGCAGTGTAGGGTGTCGTGCTGAGGGGTGGTGTTTCAGGGTTTAGGGCAGTGCAGTAGTGTTTGGGCAGTGTAGGGGGTCGTGCAGGGGGTGGTGTTTCAGGGTTTAGGGCAGTGCAGTGGTGTTCGGCCAGTGTAGGTAGTCTTGCTGGGGGTGGTGTTTCAGGGTTTAGGGCGGTGCAGTAGTTTTCGGGCAGTGTAGGCGGTCGTGCTGGGGCTGGTGTTTCAGGGTTTAGGGCAGTGCAGAGGTGTTCGGGCAGTGTACGGGGTTGTGCTGGGGCTGTTGTTTGAGGGTTTAGGGCAGTGCAGTGGTGTGCGGGCAGTGTATGGGGTTGTGCTGGGGATGGTGTTTCAGGGTTTAGGGCAGTGCAGTGGTGTTCGGGCAGTGTAGGGGGTCGTGCTGGGGCTGGTGTTTCAGGGTTTAGGGCAGTGCAGTGGTGTTCGGGCAGTGTAGGGGGTCATGCTGGGGCTGGTGTTTCAGGGTTTAGGGCAGTGCAGTGGTGTTCGGGCAGTGTAGGCGGTCGTGCTGGGGCTGGTGTTTCAGGGTTTTGGGCAGAGCAGTGGTGTTCGGGCAGTGTAGGAGGTCGTGCTGGTGGTGGTGTTTCAGGGTTTAGGGCAGTGCAGTGGTGTTCGGGAAGTGTAGGGGGTCTTGCTGGGGGTAGTGTTTCAGGGTTTAGGGCGGTGCAGTGGTGTTTGTGCAGTGTAGGGGGTCTTGCTGGGGGTGATGTTTCAGTGTTTAGGGCAGTGCAGTGGTGTGCGGGCAGTGTATGGGGTCTTGCTGGGGGTAGTGTTTCAGGGTTTAGGGCGGTGCAGTAGTGTTCGTGCAGTGTAGGGGTCGTGCTGGGGGTGGTGTTTCAGGGTTTAGGGCAGTGCAGTAGTGTTCGGGCAGTGTAGGGGGTCGTGCAGGGGTGGTGTTTCAGGGTTTATGGCAGTGCAGTGGTGTTCTGGCAGTGTAGGGGGTCATGCTGGGGGTGGGGTTTCAGGGTTTAGGGCAGTGCAGTGCAGTGGTGCTCGGGCAGTGTAGGGGTCGTGCTGGGGCTGGTGTTTCAGGGTTTAGGGCAGTGCAGTGGTGTTCGGGCAGTGTAGGGGGTCTTGCTGGGGGTGGTGTTTCAGGGTTTAGGGCAGTGGTGTTCGGGCAGTGTAGGGGTCTTGCTGGGGGTGATGTTTCAGGGTTTAGGGTAGTGCAGTGGTGTTCGAGCAGTGTAGGGGGTCTTGCTGGGGGTAGTGTTTCAGGGTTTAGGGCAGTGCAGTGGTGTTCGTGCAGTATAGGGGGTCGTGCTGGGGATGGTGTTTCTGGGTTTAGGGCAGTGCAGTAGTGTTCGAGCAGTGTAGGGGTTGTGCAGGGGGTGGTGTTTCAGGGTCTAGGGCAGTGCAGTGGTGTTCGGGCAGTGTAGGGGGTCGCGCTGGGGGTGGTGTTTCAGGGTTTAGGGCAGTGCAGTGGTGTTCGGGCAGTGTAGGGGGTCATGCACGGGGTGGTGTTTCAGGGTTTAGGGCAGTGCAGTGGTGTTCGGGCAGTGTAGGGTGTTGTGCTGGGGCTGGTGTTTCAGGGTTCAGGGCAGTGCAGTGGTGTTCAGGCAGTGTAGGGGGTCGTGCTGAGGCTGGTGTTTCACGGTTTAGGGCATTGCAGTGGTGTTCGGGCAGTGTAGGGGGTCGTGCTGGGGCTGGTGTTTCAGGGTTTAGGGCAGTGCAGTGGTGTTCGGGCAGTGTAGGCGGTCGTGCTGGGGCTGGTGTTTCAGGGTTTAGGGCAGTGCAGTGGTGTTCGGGCAGTGTAGGGGGTCGTGCTGGGGCTGGTGTTTCAGGGTTTAGGGCAGTGCAGTGGTGCTCGGGCAGTGTAGGGGTCGTGCTGGGGGTGGTGTTTCAGGGTTTAGGGTAATGCAGTGGTGTTCGGGCAGTGTAGGGGGTCGTGCAGGGGCTGGTGTTTCAAGGTTTAGGGCAGTGCAGTGGTGTTCGGGCAGTGTAGGGACTCGTGCTGGGGCTGGTGTTTCAGGGTTTTGGGCAGTGCAGTGGTGCTCGGGCAGTGTAGGGGGTCGTGCTGGGGGTGGTGTTTCAGGGTTTAGGGTAATGCAGTGGTGTTCGGGCAGTGTAGGGGGTCGTGCTGGGGCTGGTGTTTCAGGGTTTAGGGCAGTGCAGTGGTGCTCGGGCAGTGTAGGGGGTCGTGCTGGGGGTGGTGTTTCAGGGTTTAGGGTAATGCAGTGGTGTTCGGGCAGTGTAGGGGTCGTGCAGGGGCTGGTGTTTCAAGGTTTAGGGCAGTGCAGTGGTGTTCGGGCAGTGTAGGGAGTCGTGCTGGGGCTGGTGTTTCAGGGTTTTGGGCAGAGCAGTGGTGTTCGGGCAGTGTAGGGGGTCATACTGGGGGTAGTGTTTCAGGGTTTAGGGCAGTGCAGTGGTGTTCGGGCAGTGTAGGGGGTTGTGCTGGGGGTGGTGTTTCAGGGTTTAGGTCAGTGGTGTTCGGGCAGTGTAGGGGTCTTGCTGGGGGTGATGTTTCAGGGTTTAGGGCAGTGCAGTGGTGTTCGGGCAGTGTAGGGGGTCTTGCTGGGGGTAGTGTTTCAGGGTTTAGGGCAGTGCAGTGGTGTTCGGGCAGTGTAGGGGGTCATGCTGGGGTGGTGTTTCAGGGTTTAGGGCAGAGCAGTGGTGTTCGAGAAGTGTAGGGGGTCGGGAAGGGGGTGGTGTTTCAGGGTTTAGGGCAGTGCAGTGGTGTTCGGGCAGTGTAGGGGGTCGTGCTAGGGGTGGTGTTTCAGGGTTTAGGGCAGTGCAGTGGTTTTCGGGCAGTGTAGGGGGTCATGCAGGGGCTGGTGTTTCAGGGTTTAGGGCAGTGCAGTGGTGTTCGGGCAGTGTAGGGGGTCATGCAGGGGCTGGTGTTTCAGGGTTTAGGGCAGTGCAGTGGTGTTCGGGCAGTGTAGGGGGTCGTGCTGGGGGTAGTGTTTTAGGGTTTAGGGTAGTGCAGTGGTGCTCGTGTAGTGTAGGGGGTCGTGCTGGGGTAGTGTTTTAGGGTTTAGGGTAGTGCAGTAGTGTTTGTGTAGTGTAGGGGGTCATGTTTTAGGGTAGTGCAGTGGTGTTTGGGTAGTGTAGGGGGTCGTGCTGGGGGTAGTGTTTTAGGGTTTAGGGTAGTGCATTGGTGTTTGTGTAGTGTAGGGGGTCGTGCTGGGGGTAGTGTTTTAGGGTTTAGGGTAGTGTAGTGGTGCTTGTGTAGTGTAGGGGGACGTGCTGGGGGTAGTGTTTTAGGGTTTAGGGTAGTGCAGTGGTGTGTGTGTAGTGTAGGGGGTCATGTTTTAGGGTAGTGCAGTGGTGTTTGGGTAGTGTAGGGGGTCGTGCTGGTGGTAGTGTTTTAGGATTTAGGTTAGTGCAGTGGTGTTTGGGTAGTGTAGGGGGTCGTGCTGGGGGTAGTGTTTTAGGGTTTAGGATAGTGCAGTGGTGCTTGTGTAGTGTAGGGGGTCGTGCTGGGGGTAGTGTTTTAGGGTTTAAGGTAGTGCAGTGGTGTTTTTGCAGTGTAGGGGGTCATGTTTTAAGATGCAAAGCTCCAATACCTGACCAGTCTGCACTACATAAAACTGCAAAAAAACTAAAAATAAAAAGTGTTTTGCACACTTTTGTCATTGGGCTATATGTGGGCTACATCTGGGTAATATTTGTGCTACATTTGGGCTCTTTTTCACTGGTGGCCATCTTGGAAGACTTCTTTGTTATGAAGTTTCCTAATTTCTTCATTTACTGCAGTCTCCTCAGTAGGAAATGCTTTCAGTTTTTTACTTTGATTCCATCAAGAAGGCATTCAGATGTGTCTCACATCTGCCATAAATTCAGAATGTTAGCACTCTAGTTGCTCATTAGATCACTGGAGTAAAGCTACTGCTCACCAGGGAGTTAACTGGTAGTCTGCTGCTGGTATTGAAAGTGATTGTTTCAGTCTGCATGTCAGAATTTTCTAATGAAAAAGAAGAGGATTTGAGATCTCACTTAAAACATGCCCTAATTTTTCTTTCTGCAGCACTAACCATAATTTCTATTTAAAAAAGAACCCCTCATTTTGTTCCTTTTTAAATTAAATGTTTTAAGTGATACCGGTTTATTCCAATCAAGATGGCTTCAGGTGTGCCATACTTTTGTCATAAGTAAGGCTGTTAGCGCTCTAGTTGTTCTTTAGAACACTCTGGGAAGCTGCAGTAGAACACAAAGGCATCAACTGGCAGGCTGCTCCTGTTGAAATATAACAGGAAGATATTTGAGATCACACTTGAAATATGTCCTAATTTTTCTTTCTACAGCACTAACCATAATTTCTATGACAAAATGAACCCCATCATTTTGTTCCTTTTTAAATTAAATGTTTTAAGTGTTACCAGTTTATTCCAATCAAGATGGCTTCAGGTGTGCCATACTTTTGTCATAAGTAAGGCTGTTAGCACTCTAGTTGTTCTTTAGAACACTCTGGGAAGCTGCAGAAGAACACAAAGGCATCAACTGGCAGGCTGCTCCTGTTGAAATATAACAGGAAGATATTTGAGATCACACTTGAAACATGTCCTAATTTTTTCTTTCTACAGCACTAACCATAATTTCTATGACAAAATGAACCCCATCATTTTGTTCCTTTTTAAATTAAATTGTTTAAGTGTTACCAGTTTATTCCAATCAAGATGGCTTCAGGTGTGCCATACTTTTGTCATAAGTAAGGCTGTTAGCACTCTAGTTGTTCTTTAGAACACTCTGGGAAGCTGCAGTAGAACACAAAGGAATCAACTGACAGTCTCTGCCCTTGTTGGATGTACATGTTTTACTGAGAATGTCAGACTTCATTCTCACATGAGTGAGAAAGATAATGTGAATTTACAGAAAATATGCTCTCATTTTAGCTTCTGGAGCTCCTTCCAAACCTCCATGGGACAAGCATGAGAAAATAGTGTTCTCTCAAACATGATTCCTGATATCCCAGCAGAAGGTTTTTCACATGGTAAAATCACCTTAGAATACACCACAATTCCTAAAATTAGTATGGTACCATCAACAAATAAATTCTAATGTAACTAAAGCCTGTTATCACCCTTTATAGTTCTCCTTTTGGTGACCCTCAAAATCTTCTATTCACCACAATGCATTTCAATGAGGTACTATCATTTATATTGGTCCCAAGATGGCTGCCAGCAATTCCAGGATGAAGTGCTGACAGCCAATCAGATCTCACGATGACATGTGTGGTTAGGCTCCGCCCAGATATATATGTGACTTTACTTTTGATTTTCTCAGGAACTACTGAACGGATTTACACCATTTAAGCAAAAGGCACAACACTGAACCAAGGGCTACCTCTTTGCCAAATTTGGTGTAATTCCGTTCAGCAGTTCGGGCTGTAGCTGCGACTAAAGGTTCCTATGGAAAAATGAATGGGGAAAACGCGTTTTGGGACCCCTTTTTTCTCGGCCCCCGCTTGACGTATCACCCCGAGACTTTCAGGATAGGAGCGGACCGGAGCGCCCCAACAAGTTGGAAACTTTCGCGAAGATTCGTCAACCGGCGCCAACGTTATTTCAAATAGAATGTCGCGGATTTCCTATGGATAATAGGTTTTAACTATAACTATCTACTGGCGACCGCCAGTAGATAATATATATATATATATATATATATATATATATATATATATATATGTCCCAAAGTTGCCCCTGAGCTCAAATACGCCACTCCACACGAGGACAGCTCAACAGAACTTTATTTTTGAAACCGGCTCACCTTCCCAAACAAATAACAATCCCTAACGCGTTTCGATGCACATGCATCTTATTCATAGGGCCGGGGGAACAGCAAAAACACGGATCAGATTTCAGCCTCTTTTCTCCCATTAATGCATCCACCCTCCAGTGAGCGGCATGCTGGGAGGGCTAGACATTGTGGAAAATATTAGGGGAGTTACAAATATCGGCACTGACACGGACCCCATCGGAGGGGTGATATCGAGACTACAGCACCCAGCATGCCGCTCACTGGAGGGTGGATGCATTTTTTAAAAATCGGCAAAAACGCGCTGGGTGCGCGGATCCTGCCGATTAAAAAAAAAATCGAAGCGCGGTCTCCCGCGCTTCGATGCTATTTGGCCCCCGGGTGGCCCAAGTCCCGGGGGCATGCAGGGTTTTATATTTATGTGTGGGGGGCCTCTAAGGCCCCCCCAAGCCCCGGGGACCGCCACCCCCCGGGGCTTTAAAAAAATAATGGTGCGGGAGGGCTCTCGGCCCTCCCGCAGCCCCGGGGACCACCACCCCCCGGGGCTTCTTTTTTTAAAAATAAACTATCATGTGTGGGGGGCTCGAGTCCTCCACACGCCCTGGGGACCGCCACCTCCCCAGGGCTCTAACATAAATTAGGGGGTCCGTTAGGACCCCCGAGCCCCGGGGACCACCACCTCCCCGGGGCTGTGCATTGGTTGGGAGGGGGCCGCGCGGCCCCCTCCTGGAGCCCTTGATGGCCCTGGGGACCACCACCCCCAGGGCCGGCTCCTGCAGTGTCCCGGGGTGCCTACCCCCGGGACACTGTAGTTTGCTATGACAGGGACGGAGCCTCGCGGCTCCCGTCCTGTCATAGCAAGCTCGCTTTGGTTTTTGGAAGAGAGAGCAGGAAACCTGCTCTCTCTTCCAAAAACCAGCAGATTGCTTTTCCACACGGGGAGCTGCATCTTAGCAGCTCCCCATGTGGAAAAGCACTGCCGGCTCCCGAGGGACGCGGGGAGCCGGCGGGACTGTGGGGGTATTGGGGACCCCCCCACGGTCCCCAACGAGTGACCAGGCCCCGGCGGATGGGGTCCCCGGGGCTATTAGTGGCCTGGGAGGGGCCCACGCAGCCCCCTCCCCAAAACAAAATAAATTTTAAAAAAATTTAAAAAACCTAAAGGCCGGCCCCGGGGGATGGGGTCCCCGGGGCCTTAAATGGCTTGAGGAGGGGGGCCACGCAACCCCCCTCCAAATATTTAAATTTAAAAAAAAAGGAGGGCATGCCCTGGGGATGGGGTCCCGGGGGCCAATAGAGGCCCAGGGAAGGGGGGCCACGCGGCCCCCTTCCCATTTTTTTAAATTTAAATAAATAAAGAAAATGCTCAAGCCCCGGGGATGGGGTCCCCGGGGCCAAAAGTGGCCAAGGGAAGGGGGGCCAAGCAGCCCCCCTCCCATACAAAAAAAAAAAAAAAAGACCGGCATCGTGCCGGAGGCCCCGCCCCCTCACTGCAGCAGTCTGCAAACGCACCCCCTGGCGCGTTTTAAGAAGGGGAAGTAATTCCCCTTGAATACTGGGGTTCCCTGGGGGCCGACTAGCCCACCAGGAGCCTCCAGTATGCGCCAGGGGTCTGCGTTGCAGAGAGGTGTGCAGAGGCCACGCCCCTTTTTACACCTCTCTGCAACGCAGCTCCCTGGCGCATACTGGAGGTACAGGGTGGGCTAGTTGGACCCCAGGGACCCTCATGATTCAAGGGCACTTAATACCCCAACTTAAAACGCGCCACGGGGCACGTTTGCACAGTGGTGAAGGGAGGGGGCGTGGCTTCAGGTGACAAGTGTGCAAACAGGCCCCGTGGCGCGTTTTAAGATGGGGAATTAAATCCCCTTCAATCCTGAGGGTCCCTGGGGGCCAACTAGCCCAACAGGTACGTCCAGAAAGTGCCACAGAGCTGCATTGCAGAGAGGTGCAAAAAGGAGCGTGGCCTCTGAACACCTCTCTGCAACGCAGCTCTCTGGCGCATACTGGAGGTACCTGGTGGGCTAGTTGGCACCTAGGGACCCTCGGGATTGAGGAGGAATTAATTCTCCAACTTAAAACGCGCCACAGGGCGTGTTTGCAGACATGTCACCTCAGGCCCCACCCCCTTCCTTCACAATTGTGCAAATATTCCTCTAAAATCAGCTGAACTACGAATTCCGATTTACTCACCTGTTATCAGGAGAGACCTCAGTGCTGCATCTTTGAGCCCAGTACTGATCCTGAAAAGTAATTTTAACCGTACTTACCAGTAACTTGAATTTCCTTCCATAGGCTAACATTGACTGGTTTCACTTGGAAATTCTTCTAAGTGTGGAGTTTTGGAACTTTATAATATTCCTCTAAAATCAGCTGAACTACGAATTCCAATTTACTCACCTGTTATCAGGAGAGACCTCAGTGCTGCATCTTTGAGCCCAGTACTGATCCTGAAAAGTAATTTTAACCGTACTTACCAGTAACTTGAATTTCCTTCCATAGGCTAACATTGACTGGTTTCACTTGGAAATTCTTCTAAGTGTGGAGTTTTGGAACTTTATAATATTCCTCTAAAATCAGCCGAACTACGAATTCCGATTTACTCATCTGTTATCAGGAGAGACCTCAGTGCTGCATCTTTGAACCCAGTACTGATCCTGAAAAGTAATTTTAACCATACTTACCAGTAACTTGAATTTCCTTCCATAGGATATCATTGCCTGCTTTTTGCTGAAAAAGTTTCGAAGTGTCGATTTTGAAACATACAAATATTCCTCTAAAATCAGCAGAACTACGAATTCCGATTTACTCACCTGTTATCAGGAGAGACCTCAGTGCTGCATGTTTGAGCCCAGTACTGATCCTGAAAAGTAATTCTAACCGTACTTACCAGTAACTTGAATTTCCTTCCATAGGCTAACATTGACTGGTTTCACTTGGAAATTCGCCTAAGTGTGGAGTTTTGGAACTTTATAATATTCCTCTAAAATCAGCCGAACTACGAATTCCGATTTACTCACCTGTTATCAGGAGAGAACCCAGTGCTGCATCTTTTAGCCCAGCACTGACCCTGAAAAGTAATTCTAACCGTACTTACCAGTAACTTGTATTTCCTTCCATAGGAATCCATTGTCTGGTTTTCAGCAGAAAAGTTTCAAAGTGTCGATTTTCACAAATTAAAAATATTCCTTAAAAATCGCCTGTATGACTTAAACGCATTCTTTCAACTGTTTACAGGAGATGCACCAGTGCTGGATCCAGGATCCACCACTGAGTAAGAAAAAGTAACGATAACACTACTTACCAGCTAAGTGAATTTCCTCCCATAGGATAACATTGGTGATTCTATGTGAAAAAGTTTCTAAGTGTCAACTTTTAAAATACAATAATGTTCCTTAAAAATCACTACTGTAACCAAAACGCTTTTACTCAACTGTTTACAGGAGATGTCCCAGGACTGAATCTAGGATCCAGTCCTGTGGTTAGAAAAGTAATCCATAAAGTAACTAATTGCATTTAACTAGAAATTCACATTGAGCTCAATGTTGCATTGTGTTTTAAATTGTGTTGCCCATTGCAACAACTGTAACTACTGAACTTAAAAGTCTATTGCCTATTTGCAAAGTATTTAAACTAAAGTAATTCATTCTGAGAAAGTATATTTTGTAATGTAATGTATAATGTAATTACAATGTAATTTAAAAAATAAAATATCTAAAAATAAATAGTTTAAAAAATGTAGTAAATCAGTATCAAAAAAATAAATATAACAATTAATACATTTAAAAATTGTCATTTACAAAACCTTTGAAATTTACTGAAAAAAACCATAGGTTTTAGACATGTTATAGTTAGGAATTAGCATTTAAAAACCTTTGAAATTCACTGAAAAAACCATAGGTTTCAGGCACGTTATAGTTAGAAATTAGCATTTAAAAAACCTTACAAATTCACTGAAAAAACCATAGGTTTTAGGGACAGTTATAGTTAGTTGGACATTGCACTCGTACAAAACCCGTGAAATTCCCCCGTTATAGTTAGTTCAGCTAACTATAACTCGCGCCCCGCAATGCACTGCTGATGACGTCACATATTACATCACTCATGACATGGTCAGTGACATCACTGATGACATCACGGATGACATCTCAAATGACATCACTGATGACATCACTGATGACGTCATCCATGTGATAATTTCATGCATCTTCTCACACCCTAATATAACTTTTGATACACCCACTCTAAAATACAGACTGCCATTCGCAAAACCATAGACACTCCAACACCAATAACTACATACCCACTCACTGATTCTTAGGTCTACACACACACATCCACTCACTCACCCGTACAGTCACTCATTCTTACGGTCACTCAGTACAGGACTATCATATGCACTCATACTCCTATATAGACACTCAAACACCGCCACTCATCCATAGGGGTACTCACACACCTAGTCAGTCATGCAAATAATTAAAAACACTGCCATTTACTCACCTCTACAGTTATACACACACCAGCTCACTTACTCATACAAATACTAGCACATTCTTACGCACTTATACAATCATTGATACAAGCACACACTCATCCATACAGTCACTCTCACTATCACACACTCTTGCTTATAGCTATTTATATACTCCAACACACATATATACTGCCTTTCACATATGTAGTTACTCACACATGTACCACTGGGACATACATTCACTCACTAACACACTCTTACACACACTTACCCACCCATACAGTCTATCACAGATGCACTCTTGAAACCATCCACCCAGTGAATCACCCACTCACACATCTATGCACAGAGTCGCACACACCCCACCCACACAAACACTCAGGCACCCATACAGATACTCAGACAACCAATCAATAACTCATATAGACACTCATGTAGCTATTCACAAACCCATGCAGCCACTTACACAGCAACAGACAGACGGATGCAGTCATTCACCCAGTTTAGTCACTAACCCATGCATTCAGTAAGATACGTTTAATCACTAACTTATGGAGATAGTCACGCACCTACTAAATCATCCATTCAGACAATTATACACCCACTCATTCTTCAATACGCCTTTCCCTATATATATTAAAAATATTTAAACTTTACAGAAACACACAGTCACTGGATGATGTCATTTGAGATGTCATCAGTGATGTCATCAGTGATGTCACTGACCATGTCATGAGTGATGTAATATGTGACGTCATCAGCAGTGCATTGCGGGGGCGCGAGTTATAGTTAGCTGAACTAACTATAACGGGGGAATTTCACGGGTTTTGTACGAGTGCAATGTCCAACTAACTATAACTGTCCCTAAAACCTATGGTTTTTTCAGTGAATTTGTAAGGTTTTTTAAATGCTAATTTCTAACTATAACGTGCCTGAAACCTATGGTTTTTTCAGTGAATATATATATATATATCAAAGGCCAACTCCGGCATGCAAATTCAATTAGCCAGACAACGACACCTCAGCTTTAGTCTTCTTAATCAGGTTATCTTTATTTTATGTGCTGTTACGCGTTTCGGCAGGATCCCCTGCCTGGTTCATATATATACACATGTTTTTGAATGTACACAAATTAATTGAATCGAGGAAATTCCTCTTCCATGTCTATGATTATGTTTGGATACATTTTCTATTGGTGGTCGGGCTTGCTACCTTGAGAAAGGCTTGTGGGGCCAAAACGCGTTGGTAGTATTTCTGTCCCCTTAATAAACTGCAGTTATTGCACGCAACCCTGGCGTGCCCGTTTCTTTGGTCTCTTCGTCGGCACAAAGTTTTGCATGTTGCTATAACAGCGGGAAGTCGCACCAGCTAAGGATCACCTGCTTGTTGGTGGACGTGACACTCTTTGTGACACTAGGAAGCATATAGACATATGTATATATGTTCACTGAAAAAACAAAGTTTAAAGTGAAATGATATGTTATCAATAATGTAATCGTAATTGGAAATGTCATCAATGCTGTCATTTTACATGTCATGAGTAGGCCTGGGCGGTGAACTTCGCTCCGTTTGCGGAGTTTTCTGCACTCCACGGAGCTCGCGGAGTGCAGAAAACTCTGCTTCGCGATGTGCAGCAGAGGTTTTTCCCGCTCGCAATCGTGAACGGTAAGTTCGCGAGCGCGAGCTTCCGCTCGAGTGGAATTTTGACCCGAGCGGAAGGAATACCAGCAAAAACTGCATTCGCACTGCACTCCGCCACTCGCGGAAGTTCGCAGAGTTTTTTTGTAACTTCGCGGAGTTCCGCGTAGCAAAACTCCACGAACTACGCCCAGGCCTAGTCATGAGTGATGTAAGATGTGAGGACATGAGCAGATAAACAGTACATGGCGTGGCATTAAAGTGACATTATATGTTATCAGTGACATTACTGTAATTTGAAATGTCATCAATGATGCCATTTAACATGTCAACATGTAATGGTGAATTTTAGTTTTTGTGGTTTTAAAATGTAAGTTTATATCTTATTTTAACACCTAATTATAAAATCAGTTTAACCTTAGATTTTGTCAGTGAATTTCTAGGTTTTTTAATGTAAGCTACAATCTTATTACCATAGTTAACTGGCCTTCAGCAAAACACTGCACCCAACCCTCTGCGGGTGGCCAACCGATCCATGTGCATGACATATGGCCAGCAAGGCCCTGTGATCAAACTTCGCTGCAAGCGGTCAAATCCCATAGATGGTGAACCCTACGCTGTGGATTGTCTTTGGTGTACCCACTGCTGATCACCAAACCACATTTCATTGTTTTATTTTTCCGCTCGTACCACAATGCTCTCACAGTACTGGCATCCAAGCTTCAGCCCTATGGTGCTGTGGTACCATGCAAGCTTCCTTCGGGGACACTTGCATTGTAGCACAGTCACATGGGGCTTAAGCTTGAGTGGTGGCTTCTGCACGAGTGCTGCACTACTACATGGGAGGGCTGTGCTGAGTTCTGCTAGGAGTACCAAATTGCCTCCTACTCTACTGGGGTAGATAGAGTGGTGCTGAGAGGAACACACTGGTCTTATCAAGTTTTACAATTTCAATTGTCAAATGTACACGCTCACTTAAAATGTCCAAATACAATTGTTTATTCACCAGTCACATGTAGCAACTCACTTGAGTATGCACGAACGTTTGACAAGTGAAAATGTGGAAAGTGAAAATGTGAAAAACACATATTTAAATATTAAGGGCCTGATTCTGATGCGGTTAGGAAAGCATTCCCACCTAGGGCCTGATTCTGATGCGGTTAGGAAGGCCTCCTAATGGCATTTGCTCCTTCCAAATCGGATCGGGAACGTGTCTTCCCGACCCAGGGCCCAATTATGATGCGGTTAGGAACATATGCTCCCATTGAAGTCAATGGGAGTCCAACCAAATCGTATCTGGAAGCATCCGGATGCATCGTACTCCGTCGGTTGGACTCTCCCGATCCGAGTGGGTCGGAAACCATTTCCAAACCGATTCGGTCGGGAAGCTTTCCAACCCGCATCAGAATCAGGCCCTATATATTCAATTAAAAAAACAAAGGTTAAACCTTTTGTTATAGTTAGGAAAACTTTGTTTATTATTTCTATACAAATCAAACTTAAAATACCGAAACATTATAAACTCTTAAGTTATAGTTATGCCTTAAATTTATAATTTATGCACCACCTTCAAATTAATATAAAAATATTTATTCTTTCTCTACAAAACAAATTTAAACTGTACAAAAATGTTAATTTCTAAACATATGTATACCTTTAATTTATAATTTACGTAACACCTTTAAATTATTATAACGCATCCACCTCCTTGCAGAGTGCATTCAACTCGGTAGCCGCGCCACATAAACTATAACTTATGCCTTCTCCAGGCACTGCTTATACCATTTTATAGTATCTCACTTATACTATCTAAAATAATAGCATTTACAAGAATAGTTATGACATTGCTAATCAAATCTTTTGTGAGAACAGAGTTAATACTAGGTGGTGACAGTTGGGAAAGGGGTAGATTAAGGTTTAGGATAGGTTTTTGAGGACTTAGGGAGAGGGGTGTGCCTGTTTTGAAAAGAGTTGGTGAGTTGTTTTTTTGTAAAAATAAATATTTTTTTCTACTTGTGTATTTTTATTATTATGGTTATAATTATTGTTATGGTTATTAGTTGTAACATTGGTTTTTCTTTATACTTTAACATCCATAAAACAGGATGCTCCACTTACCTAACATCAGAGCAGACTATGAGCCCAGAACCTGACCTATCACAAAGAAATTGTCCAATTGTCCACCCTCATCCTCTTCTCTCTAGTTTACTCTCTGCTTGACCTGAGCTCCCTTACCAGGCTAATCTCAATGTATGGCAGCAGCTAACCTTCCACAATCAGTGCTGAAAATTGATGATGCATTTCATTTGTCTGTTGAATTCATGACATGATATCACCCAAGTGTAGCCACCTGCCCATCAGTCACTTGTAGTAGTGATATCTGCATACTGCCCCCAACCTCTGCACCTAACCATCATTATTACTTAAGACTAAGGCGAAATACTACTTATAACAATCAATGGAATATAGGATATGAGTTTATACTATGCATAGTTCAATGCCCTTTCCAACCCTGAACCCCACCACTCCCTCTTTTCAGGTTCTTCTTTCTTGAGTAGAAAGGTATTGGGTGCTGATTCAAAAAGGTAAAAGTTTATGAATTTGGGAATTCACAAAGGGCATTTACGAGTACTATTTTGATGTCACCACTAGGGTCGGAGATCTGGCCTGTGTGCTGACATAAAGATATGACTCAAAAATGCCTGTTGTGAATTCCCAAAGTCGTAAACTTAGACGTTTTGTCAAGTTTAGACCGAGCTTCTAAGTTTACCTTTGTGAATCGGGCCCATTGTTTGCACGTCTGATGGCTTGATGTTGTCGATGCAATGTTTTTTCAAAAGGGAAAATAGATACTTTCCCATCCTTGTTTATTCTTGTAGACCCTACTTTGTCTTCATTTCTTTCTTTGCTCCTGGTATATTTAAGCAGCTATTGTGTGCTATACTGAGTTATTGAAACACCGATAAATTATCTGTTTAACAGCAAAGGAGGTCATTTAGTGGTATCTATATGAGGTTAATAGGAGAGAAACAAAGCTGAAGTGCATCCTTCTCAGTATGTAAACAAGATTACATTCGGCAAAACACAAACTTTGAAGTACCCATACTCCAGAATTTGAAAGCATTATGGTACCATAGAAATGCCGGAACTATGCTACGCAATTATTGGTAACATACCTACGTAACATCTCATGATTAAAGGTGTGCCTCTTTTATTCTTCCAATTCCAGTCATGTTTTCAAAACCATCAAGGCTGCTAAGTTGGGTGTCTTCTGTTTTCACACATGGAAATACTGCTCATTTCTTTCCTGTAGGAAATAACCCTCAGTACAGTGAAACAGTCCAATAAATATGCAAATGGCCTGCCAGGAAATATTTTAACTTTAATCGGAATGAGAAAACATCAGATGTCAAAGCAACATATTTTGATTTTGTTGGTAACACCTGTGAAAAGGCAATACATGTCACTGAAGTCTTCACCCACTTCTTTAGGGCTGAAGAATATGAACGATAAGCTGACCTAAGTTCATAAATCACATTCACATCTAATTAGCTGGACATATGAATAAAGTACCCCCTACTGTACATTCTGTGACCATCTAGAGGAATGAGACCGAAGGCTGAGTGCCTTTATAAGGTCATGGAACTCCAAAACAAGAATATACTTAGAGAGGATGCATTGTCTATTTCATGTATGATGCATCCTAAGAAACATGAACCTCTGAAGCAATGTTTTACTTTTTATATGTAAAACACAAGCATGTTGCCATAACATTCAATCACAGAATCGCTATATACATCCTACACTGGCACACTGAAACGAATTATGATATATATTTATATATATTATATATACAGGAAGATAAAAGATATCTGTTTTCAGGCAATGAGCTGCAAAGAGACCAAAGATTGTTTACTCATTTTGTAATGTAACAACAGCGCTCCCAGTATTCAAAATCACAGAAGAGCGGAACGAAGTTAGGCAGAAGGAATTATGCCAAGAATGAGATCAAATTATTATGGTAGCAGATTTCAGATATTGCCCTAACTTTGTTTTTTAGCTGAACAACTACAATCAGTAATGTGGAGTCCCTCAATTAAAAATAGCTGAGTTGATGCCAAGTCATTATTTGGCTTGTGGGATACAATTTTACAGTTTACATTTTGCAGCAACAATATATTGAGCCACCGTGTGCATGATGGTCCATTGAAGGCTCGTAGAAATAATTGCAAAGGCATGACATCGAATCAGCCTCGAGCTCATGTCTCGCCTGCTCTAATTTGAGGCAGGTCTGTTTTTAACATACCCCCATGGGATGAATCGCTTTGGTTCGACAGAACAATGTAAAGTGTAATTCAAGAAAGAACAGGAGCAGGTACCTAGATGAGACTATGATTAATGCTTTGTCTGGATGCCATGGCTCGCAACAGAATTGTACGTTTGATAACAAATCCTGGTGGCAGGAGACTTCCGGCAACCACTCAGCAACTGAAAGTTCACCTGCCCCTGTGGTTCATCGTTTATACTTTTATTTGTCTTAGGGGGAAGCTTCAGCCTTCACTTGATTCTCAGTTTGATAAAAATGGCAGACAGAAACGGGTTTCTAGTAAGGCAATGCATTGAAATCCCTTATGGACACGGAGTAACACCATGAACTCCCATTAAGTGCTTCCAAGGTAGCTTTTCTAGTTCGGTGTGTATGACACCCTGCCTGGCCTCTAGTCTACGCACTTGGTGATATTGAGAAACATCTCCTGATGCAATGAAAGAAAACTGCACTGTCCCTTTTTCCTGTGCGATGATTATTGAAGGAAATGGGTGAGATCTAGTCAGATCTCAGATCCGGTAACTAATATTGAGCGAGATCCAGAATCTGGAGTGGTTCCAGGGAAATATGCTGAATTTGAATTTGTCGTGGTGTAATTTGCTAACACTCTGACACATTCAGAGGCACCCACACATTGTCTGCTTTCCATTCCGATCTGCAATCTTCAGGCTGAGAAGGGGCTTGTTTTATTTTCACTTCCAGCTCAAAAGCCTGATTTTGTTCGAGTAGCATCTAGAGCCTAACATCTAGATGCAATTCAATGGAGGGAAACAAAAACACACAGCTTGTTATCACTGCACAAGTTCCTAAGATAAAACAATGATTGTGCAACGCCTATATATAAGAGATAGGTGTTAGACCTGTCAGCCTTGGGGTGGTCTTCCCCTCAAACCTTTTGCCTTCCTCCTCCATTATTTCTGGCCTCGTTTTGCTGGCCTTAGGACTCTGAGCACTTTACCACTGCTAACCAGTGCTAAAGTGCATGTGCTCTCTCCTCTAAACATGGTAATATTGGCTCATACCTGTTTGGCATATTTAATTTACTTATAAGTGCCTAGCAAAGTGGTACTATAGGTGACCAGGTCCTGTAAATTAAATGCTACTAGTGGGCCTGCAGCACTGATTGTGCCACCTACTTAAGTCGCCGTTTAAACATGTCTCAGGCCTGCCATTGCAGAGCATGTGTGCGCAGTTTAAAAGGAAGTTTTGCAATTTAAAAGTTGTGCAATTTCGAAGTTGTGCAGTTTTGAAGTTGTGCAATTTAAACAGAAGGTGTGGGCCTGGCATAAGGTTTATTTTGCCAGGGTGGCAAAATATACCTTTTGCCAGGCCCAAACCTTCCTTTTTAATTCATGCTAGTTACCCCTCAGGTAAGCCCAGGGCAGCCCAGAGAGCAGGGTGCAATATATTTAAAAATCAGGACATGTACTTTTAAGTTTTACATGTCCTAGTAGTGAAAAACTCCTAAATTCGTTTTTCACTACTGTAGGAAGGTGGAGTATTATGTGCTGGTTAGGCTTCATCATGCAATACTCTCCCCAAAGAGTGTCCTTGTATTCACAATAATACATTCTTAGCTCAGTCCTGGTAGAGTGAAGAAGAGCAGCCAGGCTTTACTACAGAAATATGTGTTAATCATTTCAGAGTACCAACATGGACGATAAGTAATTGACAGGATTCGAAAGAAATCCAATACCAATTTATAAAAAGAAAGCAGATTTTTATATAATTTTAGACACTGAAATTAAGTAAATCAGATGAATATAACCGGAGTTATGGCTTTTGAAAGCAATATTAAATCAGTGCCAAACAATACTGCAAAACTTCATCATTGCGGTCAATGGGAATAAAGCGCTAGTGACAATCGGTCACTTGCAGGCCGAGTGGCGTGGAACCCACGGAGGTCCAAGGACCAAGCCACTACAGTCAGTTTGATTTTAACTGGCTCGAGAAGCCAGGTTGAAGAGTTGTCCTTGGTGCTGAAGCAGGAGCCGCAGAAAAACTAGTTTTACTGCTTACATAGAGCTAATAGGGGACAGGGTGCAAAAAGTGAACAACAAAGCCACTGCTGATGTCAGATGAAGATTTTGTGAAGTTCCCTTGAGGTGCAGCATCGAGTAAAGGGGGTGGTTGCTGGACTGGCAACCAACAAGCCTTGGCAGCGGTACACACAGCAGAAAGTTATTTTGATGCCCAGACGTCCGGGAGAACATGGTAACTGCCTGAAACTTCGTGAAGGTCAGGACTGCATTTCCCACAATGCACTGGACCATCTACGTCTGGGTGATCTCTCAGAGGGCCCGATGGGCAGGGATTCTTTGGTTTCTGTACTTTGTTTTGAACTGCTGTGTGCCTGAGACTAGTGCCACTAGTCCAGGGGAGTCTGACAATACCTTTGTCTCTCAAAGGGGTCCCTCTGCCTAGGGAAACTGAGCTTTGGTCCAGGACGAGTTGCAGTCATGCAGTTCCAGGAAGGTTGCTTCTGGTACAGAGTATTACTCCCTTGGTTAGTGCAGCTTCTGTTGTCACAGACTTGTGTCTCTTATTGTGTCCTTTGTTGCTAGTCAGATCAGAACTGAGATTCTGCTGTCAGGGGTAGCCCTAAAATCCTAGATTTAGGGGTGTTAGAGGTCTAGGTGCAAGTTGCCAATGGGCTGCTAGCCCCAGCGGCTAAAACACTCCTGAGGTGACCACATCCATGGATGTAGGTCACCTTTTCTGCTTAGAATCCTCTATTTTAGCACTTTTAGAAATAGATAAGTCTTCCTTAGCTGTACAGACCACGTAGCCCACCCTAGAGGTGTGGCTAGCCTTCTGGGAGTATTCACCTCTTGAATACCTAATTTGACCACCTGCCCTTTTGCAAATGTGCCTAGGAGCAGGGAGAGGGGTGTTTCCTCCTTTGGGAGAAAGCCTGGTTGCATATCACAGGTGGTGCAGCCTTTGAAGCTCACCGCTTTGATGTACCACTTCACTAGCCATCCTGTCACAGAGAGAGGTGTGAACTCCTTCCCGTCCAGGCCATTTTTTTTAGACTCCTGGCAGAGTTCACACCTCCTTGCAGGGGGTGAGAATACTGTCTTGGTGGCAGCAGCCACGGGCTGGCAGCCAGAGCAAAGGAAAAGCTGGGGCAACCAGGTGAGCAACCTGTAAGGTAGCCACCTGGGTGCATGCCACATTGTCCTCAACACAAGATTCGAATCAGGGGTGATGAGGCACATTGTTTGATACCAAACATGACACATTTAGGCGGTACCATAATGGAGCTGCCAACCTTGGGTTTGCCCAGGTGCCAGCCCATGTTATCCAAGGACCATCTATCACTTACAGTAGCCTTTAATGGAAAAGGCCAGTATAGGGACATATAAGCTTGCACTTACATGTTCACACCTTTAATATAATGCACTCTCCCTCTTGGGCTCAGGAGGCCTTCTTTAGGGGTAGCTGGCATATATTAAAAATAGTGCATTGAGTTGCCACATAGGGTGAGGGCAAACTCAAGTTCGAGCAGTCTACATTACTCATGCAGTCTACAATGGCAGGCCTGCTGTCAGTAGTTTACTTGAGTAACTCAGGGTGGCACAAACCCTCCTTCAGGCCCTAGTGACCCCTTTAACACCTATGCCTTGAGTACCACTGGTACCATATACTAAGGACTTAAAAGGGGGTTAACGTACTTGCCAATTTGGGTTACTAATTCACACATATCAGTTTTAGGGAGAGAGTACTGGTACTGGGGCCAGAGCAGCAGGCTCCAGTGCACTTTCAGAGTCATAACTATCAGCATTGGAACAAAAAGTGTGGAGGGGTAAACAATATAGGCAGATTCCAACAACTATTGCACAGCCTATCTCTCCCATAGGTTAACACTGAAATTGCCTTATTGTATTTTATAAGTGTAATTCCAAAATGGGAAGAGATATCCCCTTCAAGTTTGGTGTCTTTTAATTCACATTTTAAAATCCTAACTTATGGTGAAGTCAGAATTTAAATTGCCATTCTTAAAATGCCACTTTTAGAAACTTGACATTTTCTTGCCTTAGGCATTTGGTGCCCACAGCCTGCCTCTGGTCACATTGCATGGTCATAGACAGCCACACACAAAGGGAGCTTAGGTTTGACTTAGTGGGCCATCATGGGCAGGATGGGAGGGAGTAGATGGGCCCAGCCTCACTTACATCTAGATAGGCTGTGTCATGTCTCCACACAAAGGGCTGCATACACCCATAGTTATTCTGGAGCCAGGGCAAGGAAGGCAGGGCACCTGTGCATTTCAAAGGCATGCCTCTAGAAGCTTCTCCCCACTTTAAAGGTGCAACTGTGTATAAAAACAGGACCTCAGATACCACCACTTCAATACACTCCTGGACCTGTGGATACTCTGCCACAAAGAAGGACTGCTGTGCTGATACAAGGACTGCCACTCTGCTGTACTGCTGCTCTGAAGGAACTGCTACCCTGCTGTGCTAACCTGTTGCCTGCTGCCCTCTTGCCTAGGTGAAAAAGACTGAACCCTGAACTCAGAGTGACTCCAAGGGCTTGTTGGCTGTCCTTCTAATCTGAAGCCTCATGGACATAACAGGTAATCAACAATCATGCACCTAAACCTGGACTCTGCCATCTATGAGTCTATCCTGCCAAGGGGTGCCACTCCAGTCCTGGATCCTTGTAAGTGGGCCTAAGGTGCTTGCCAGCAGAACTGATTAATGTTCTCTGCTGAGAGGCACATTCCTGAGCAGAACTGACACATCTTCTCTGCTGAGCAGCACATCCCTGAGCAGAACCAATGCATTGCCACTGCTGCGTGGATTGGAACCATCACAAAGACCTGCATCACCTCCACAACTTTTCGAAACGTATGCGTTGCTCCGATGGCGCAGAGCATCCGAAGGACCAGGTCCTTGCATCTCTTCTCAATGGCAGCCTAGATGATGAGAACGTAATCTGTAATGCAGCCTCACAGCTTCCCAGAACCGACGCATCACCAGCTGCATGCCACATTCCCAATGCCGAACTTCACATCACAAGCCTGTTGGCGGGATCCTCAACAATGATACAACAGGACCTCGCACCACAGCCTCGCTGCATCTCAGAAATGATGAACTGCATTGGTTGAGTGACACATTATTGACCTGGATCCACGCAACGCTCCACAACCAGGATTCAAGGTATTCTGTTCAGCTGGCATAACTGGGTCCCTTTAGCCAGCCCGTGCTTCATCATGGTGACTCTGAACTTGCGACTTTGCCCCGGTCCGGCGCAACCAGATATTCACAGTTGACGCTTTGGGCTTTTTGGCACTATTTTCACAAAAATCTTTAAAATGCAATATCTCCCGTTCTATTCATTGTATTTTCGTTGTTTGGGTCTTGTTTTATGTATTAAACATGACTCTATTCTTCTAACTTTGATGTGAGTTCCTTTTATGGTTTGTTTTCACTGTGTTACTGTTTGCAGTGTTGCATAAATACTTTACACATTGCCTCTAAGTTAAGCCTGCTGGTCTGTGCCAAAATACTAGGGGGTTGAGCACAGGCTAACAATTTTTTTTTAAAACAATTATTTTATAGTGCTACTCATCCTAATGTAAGGTGTCAGAGTGCTTTTTATCATTTCACACACTATACAGAGACAATAAATCATACAACTGAATAAAATATATATGCTAAGACTACATGGTTATGAGAAAGTAACACAGTGGTTTGGGTAGTCTGTACTAATAAGACTTTATAACCACCTAAGGTAATCCTTTTGAGCAACCGGAGAATAATGGCATCTCGAAAAAAAGCAATCGGTTTCTAAACCCATGTCTTACAGTTTGTATTCAGCTCGTTCATGATGTTGAGTATGTGATAATGCCCATGAACATTATTTGCATATCCTGGAGTCCACTTCTGACCATTACAGCAGAGGGAGTGTTGCTGTACGACTGAGTGATATCTTTCTTCACTACATGTATATACGCATAGTAGCAAGAGGTGTATTTCTAGTAATTCCCAGGAAACAACCAGCCTTACAAGTGCTGTACTTGTGCGTGTATGGTGCAGCAGAGATGGCAGTGTTCTACAAATTCACTAACATGCATCTATAAATACAAAAGAATAAAACAAGTAAATACAAAAGCATAAAACTGTTCAGTTGCATCATTTGTTATTAGACATGACTTTAGGGAGACAATGATGTGCAAATGGCTGTTGCCAAAGTGGAAAACCATTGCGTTTTGTAACAGCCACACAGGGCTTGATCAGAGGAGTACTCATCAGTAGAGGATATGTTTAAGCTGCAGTTGTGCCAGGGGTTAAATAAATGTGCCCATCAACAAGAAAGATTTGCCCCACAAAGAGTAGTTTACATTTTACTTTTGTGCATTGTATTTGTTGTTTAATTGACTGTGTATCCTTAAATATGTCATTGGACGGTTTCATTATTTAATTGCACTGACAAGGTAAGAACCTGAAACAAATCAGTTGTTTACAAAATTATTAGTTTATTTTTTAAACTTTGAGCATTACATAATTTATTGTTTGGAATCCAACGCTAGTCAACCTTTTTCTGCACTGATGAAAATATGGTACTTGTAAGAAACTGGATTAATTATTTGGGGTAGATGGGGATGTGGCTACCCTCCTCAAGGAGTAATCACAATCCCCTTGAGGGTGAGCTCTTAAAGTCACTATATTAACATGAGCTCAACCTCCTATGGCACAGAGCAGACAGGCTTAAATTAGAACAATGTGTAAAATGTATAAGCAGTGCCAAAACAGTAATAAATTCAAAATGCAAAACAATTAAAAATCCAAACTGAATCAGAAATGTAGAGTACACTTTAATTAACAAAATGACATGAAAATTACAAAAATGCAATAAGGGAATAAGAGATATGAATTTTAAAGTTTTAAGCAGAAATAGCAACAAAAAGCACAAAGTGCCAATGATACTCAATGGTCGCAATAGACCAGGAACTAGGTGAAATTTGAGGCTGATCGTGATAGAGCTAAGGTCCATCCTGGTCAAAGATTTTATCTTCTGACTTAGTCCTTTAAGTCCTAATCCACCAAAGGTGTACCCTTTTAAAGTCCCTCCATTACCTCCTGTAAGGCACCTAGAGACTCACAGGGTGTCAGGCGCAGATAAACAAGAGGGTCCAGTCCAGATCCAGTTGGTACTGGTCAGCTGGGCAGTTGCAGGAAAGGCCTCTTGTAACTTGGTATATCCCTGTAGCTTGAACAGAAGGTCAGCCGTATGACCCTCAAAGTCCATTTACTTCTCTTGGGCACAGGAGGGAGCTGCTCTAGTCCTTCAGGGCTCCTCTCAGGTCACAGACAGCAGGATAAGTCCTCTTTTATTCTTCCTCAGGTCCATGAGTGTTTTAAAGAGGGTGTTTGGAAATGTCACATTTTTGCCTTGCATGAGCTAGTGAGTGGTAATGACACCTGGGTAGGCCCTAAACAATGGGGAGTTCCCAGGGCCAATCCTAACCACTTTAGGCAAATTGAAGGGGGCTGGGGATATACTTTGCCAATCCTAGCGTTCCTCCACATCTAACACCAAGATCCACTTTGAAGCAGACACTTTGCCCTCAACAAACGCAGAGAACAAAGCAGGGTTTTCCAGCACCACACAGCAGATATACAAGAATTGTATTGGCATCCTGCTTCCTTTCCTTCAAGTGAACCCCCAGTGTTATATGTAAAACCCAGAGACAGAAGTATGAAGAGACAAAGCAGGTTCTTCAGCAATCAGACAGTGAATATACAAGAATTATCTTGGCATCCTGTTCTCTGCCTTTCAAGTGCAACCCAAAGTGTTATATGTAAACCCAGCAGACCTGTCAAGCACGCTTTGACACTCAAGCAGGATTTGACACTGTAATGTCAGAAAAGTACTCACAGTCCTCACCATGCATATTCTGGAAGGTTCACAGGGGTCAACCCTCCCCATTGAGTTTAGCCAATTGTTTGCCCTTGGGAAACATTTCATACCCTTTTCACACCTATTCATATGCTAATCATTGGCTTGTAGAAATTTGAGAGCAAATGTAAATTGGCTTCCAGGAACTTCAGACAGGGAAAAGTAACTTTCTAAATGTTACTTTTCCTTATTCTTTAATAAAACTCCAACTTTTTCATCAAACTACTAAAATAGTTGTTTAATTATTTTTCCAGCTAGTCCCATTCCCGAGATTTTTAGTCTGTGCTCTAGTTTTCTACAAATGACAGCTAGGCCAGCCACAATGAAAAATAATTTTGGGTGCTAGTCACTGTAAGGACATGTTAACATTACATTTCTATATATCCTACTTTTAAAATACTATGCACTTTGACTTGTGGGTGACAAGGCCTTTATAGTGGTGACTTATTAATTTTTAAAAGGGAGGTTTTAACCTGTCAAAAGGATTTATTTTGATAGTTTGAATTGCAGTTTGTACACTGCTTCAGTCAGGCTAAACTGGTAGACCTGAAGCCATGTTTTAAACTTTTACTGACTTCGATAGAATAGGTGCTGCAGTCTACTAGTGACATTTAACTTACATCCCTTGACAACTTTGCACCATATACTAGGAACTTATAGGCAAGTTAAATATACCAATTAGGAGTACGCTAATTAAAGGGGAAGCACAGGCACAATACTATTGGTTAGCAGGGTTAAGGTGCACAGAGTTTTAAAGCCAGAAAAAATATAGGGTCCAGAAAAAGGGTGAAAAATATGGGGTGAACACACAGAAAATGCAGATGTGCTTCAGTACTAATATACAGTTTGCTAGTGTTGTGAGGAAAATGTTGTTGCAAGCAGGGGCTCTTATCTGTGGTGCTCCAATGCAGAAGGGGTCTGTGTGTTTCTTTTTCCCGTATTCAATGTTAACTTTAATGTTTTCCGAGTTAGTGCATGGGCTGCTGTCAGTAGAGTTTGGGAATGCAGGTCAATAATTGCGTCTTCGTGATTCCGAACTCTGCAGTAAGCAACACATGCACTAATTCAGAGCCTTTGAAGAATTGCATGTGCTGTGGACAAAAAACAAAAAAGCACAGACCCCTTCTGAATTGGTGCAGTGCAAAGAATGGGATCACGATGCAGCTCCTGCTGTACAAAGCATGAAATGTTGAAAGAGAAGTTGAGCACTACGAATGATTTGTAGTTTCCAGCCCCTGGGCCATATCAAATAAAGTGAGCAATGGAAATGCTGATATAAGACTTGGAGGTGGGTATTCAGTTTGATGGACGGGAAAGCTACCACAAACAGTAGAAAATGCCCTCTCTGCCCTAGTTTGAATGTATACTCATGTATACTCACTACAAAGGACGATGGGTCATCCAAGCAGGTTTGTTGGACCTTCAAAGAAAAACAATGGAAGTTTTGAAAAGGAAAACAAGGGCAGGTGTGAATATATAGTCTTTCCCACCAGACTGGTTATTTTCTATTTAGAGATAACCTCCTAAGAGTGTTTAGGTACTTGTACAAATTATTGAAATGTTGGTGGTAACTAGCTGCAACCAAATAATATCCCCTCCATTTTTATGTATGTCTAGCTTTACAGCGCAGCTGTCGCCAGACAATTATGGGAAAATCTCCAGGAGAGGGGCTTTGACTTCGCCCACATGCTGGGAGTCAGGAGTACAAGTTTTGACTGGACAGAAGTTGTGCGCATCCCCAAAAAAGTGCTTGTCCTCCACAGGATTTTATTTATTTATCCAGCTGCTTGAGCTTAAAATTTCAGGGGCAGACACATGACATTACATTGATACTAAAGTGACTTAGATGACTAGATCATTTGTATTGTTTTTCTCTGGCTGCGGCGCAGAAGGGAGGAGAGCAGTCATTAACCTACATGCATTTTAGTCTGGCTTGACAGCACAACTGTCACCTGACCTTTTAACCTTCACCAATAATATTCTACAGTTCTTTGCTTGCACACAAATACATATCCATTCCAATTATATAGTTTTGTAATGCTTCATATTACCATTAAACATTCCTTTAAACCAGTCTTATTGGCATTGCCAATGCTTGTTTAACATGTAAAGTGGAGGTCGCTGATGATTCATCTAAAGCTGCAAATAAAGGATAGTCTTGCCGAATGTCTACTGATTGCTAAAGTAACTGCTTGAATATACATATTGCTTTGTTTTTTCAGATGACTGTAAACCATACATCATTAACAGATCGCCTGTCACAATCATTAACAGTTTTAAAAACGTGGGCTGGATCACAAAACATTTCTGGCTCGAGCTATTTCATGCCTTTGGTGGTAAGCTGAAGGGATTTTTGGTCTGAACACCTTTTAACACATTATTATTGAAGAAGATATGGATATCAGCTAATTTGTTGTGTTGCATTTTGTTGTAACAGTGATATATTATTTGGTTTTTGGGCCTGTTTAGATGTTTTGCCTCATTATTTCATTTTGTTAACATTAGGATCTACTATGGTTGTAGTGCTGCATTGTTTTGACTGTTTTGTTCGGCTGACCCTTCCTATTATTGTTGCTATTCTTTATGTTACTCTATTTTGTTTTATTCTGCTCTGTAAGAGCTTTATGGATGTTGCCAAATGCTGCTGGGTTTGCAGCCAAAAGAACTACATTCCTTTAAAGTTGTTGTGACAAACAACCATTTACCACTGCCTAAGGTGGAATAATACTATGTTCCAGCTCTTTAACTAATTAAGACATGGTAAGCCCAAAACTGTGGCAGAGGGCATTCCTTAAATGAGTATTTCCAGTGTTCACTGTTTGTGATGGGAAAAGGTCAGAGCAAAGCAGACAGAGTCACGCGTGTTCCAACATCGCTAGTGCTACCACGCTTGCCTTAACCACGCATATGCCTTACCACACATATCCGTGGTTAAGGCAGTGTGCGGTCTAACTGCTGCCTGGGATGGGCAAAAGCATGAAGGATCAGGAGGGGAGGCAGGACGAGGTGAGGTAAGTGAGGCTGGGGCCAGGTTTTGGGGGGTCGCGGGTAGTTTTTAAGGGTTGTGGGTAGTTTTCAGGGATCGGGGTTATTTTCAGGGCTGGGGGGTCAGGAAACTTTTAGGGCTTGGGGGGTCAGGGTAGTTTTTAGGGCTTAGGTGAGGGCGGGGTAGTTTTTAGGGCTTGGGGGCAGGGACATTTTTAGGGCTTGTGGGGGAAGGGGGTTGGTTTTCAGGAGGGAGGGGGTAGTTTTAGGTCTTAGGCCGAGGGGCAGGAATTGGGTGGTAGCACTTACCTGAAAAGTCTTAACCACACATATGTCTTTGCCATACATGCCTTAACAACGCTCAATTTGTTGTAAAGGCATGCGAGGTAAAGGCATATGCATGGCTAAGACTTGTGTGGTTCAGACCGCGTGGAACCGGCATGCGTGGTAAACACATGCGTGATTCCGTCACACAACCTTATGTGATATTTTTCGATTGTTACATTTATGACCATGAGTTCACCTGGGATTTATTAAATAGTCTGGGAAAGTGCAATGAAGCTACCTTACACCTTTTAAGTACACATAGGGAAGCAAGTGTGTAGAAAATCTGCATTAGCAATTTAGAATTATGCTTTCATTAAAATTCTGTCAGTTGCAGGAGGGAAAGACGATCCGAATCACAGCAGGCAAAATAACTGTATTTTTTTATTAGAGGTAATAATTAGCTTTTTTACAAGCTGAACATATTGTCTGCACGAAACACAATATTTATCACTACTGCTTAAATTGCCATTGAAATGAACTTCATGTGATTGTGCCCACATCGAAAAACATTTACACATTTTCAACAGGTTTTGAGACATTTTTATTTCAAGAAAAATCAATAAACATTCTCTTTTAGAACCCATTATCTCAAAAAGAGTTCAAATTGCTTTATTGGAACACAATTTAAGGCCTTATTTAGAGAGAGCTGGCACCTTCAAAAAGTAATGGTTTTTCCTTCGCTACTGAACTCCATCTGACCTTCTCCGGAGCAGGGCATGCCCAGTGTGCAAAAAATGATGCCTGTCCTTGTCTTATAAAGTGAAAGAAACCCTTTTACTGTTAGGCATACACAATAGCGTAATGAAAGTGCCATGGACTCGAACGAAAGACAGGAAAATAGTTCTTGGATATGAAAAGATCGTTAGAATTGTGAAGCAGTGGACTCCCACAACATTAGACCCAGGGCCACTGCACCTGCTGCGCCATTGATAGCTCTCTGAGATTTGTCACCTGGACTAGAGTATATTTACGCTTTTCCTGAAAGCAAGCATATCACCAGAAATTAAAGTATTTTGGGTACAGTGAAAACCACCTTCAATTTAATCGATGCTATGACACTTAAAGATGTCTTATTTTTTAAAAGCTTTGCCTTTGTATTCAGGAAATCTGCAGCAGATAGATGAGTTTTTGAAAATGATCATAGCTTTGTGAGCGGTGCCTACATTTCCATGCAACTAAGTTTGATAATAAGTGTTGGTACTAGAAAGTGTTGCAAATATGTTAGGTTAGCTTCAATATTCTTTCACATTTGATACTCTTGATCACTTAGCCTCCTGTGTGCGGAGACTCGAACCACGCCTCAATGACAAGGCACAGAGGGCCATATTTACGAGTTTGGTGGCGCAGGTGGGGGCAACAATTCACCTTGCTGCGCTGCCCTGCATCAAGGGGAAAGGGCAGAAATGTGCAGGATTTATACAATACTGTGCATTCTTGTCCTTTTCCCTTGCGCTGGCAACGTTTTGGCAGCCTAGTGCCAATGCAGGCACCCTTGCACCATGGTGCAAGGGTCCCTGTGTTGTAAAAAGGGTTGTTTTTGTGTAGGAAGAAGCACCTTCCTGCACAAAAACAATCCTACAAGGCGTTTTCCTCTTTCTATGTGTGCTGCAGAATGCAGTCCACATAGAAAGAGGAAAAACAAGGAGAAATAAAGATATTTATCCTCGTTAAACCTCCCTGGGAAGGGGTATCTTTTTGGTGTATTCCCAGGTTAACAAGATCTTGTATTTCTGGAAATATGTCAAAAACCATGGGAGTTGCATGGGAACACCCACACAATGCCCATGGAAAGCCTACCAATGACAAAGTAACGCAACGCAGTGATTTGTGCTACGTTGCGATACTTCATATTTTTGGAGCCACTCATAGCCAAGCAAAGTGACTTTGTGTGACTTAAAAAATATGACTTACGGTTATCATCGCTCTTGCACACCATTGCGTGGTGAAAGAGCGATGCAAACCTGGACATAACCCAGAGTGTGCAAAACATCTTAGGGGCATATTATCAAGGGCATTATCGCCGCTTTAGCGGCACTTTTTGCCGCTAAAGCGGCGATATTTTTAACGCCCTATTAGCAAGCTGTCGCTAACAGGCGTTAGCGACAGCTTTCAGGCGATAGCGGCCGGGTTTTACATCGCCTTGCATGTCAGCGATAATTATCGCTAATGACATGCAAGGTAGGCATTCCCAACTAAAAGCGACAGAAAACAGTCGCTTACATACCTATCGCCTATTAGCAATATCCGCGAAGCGATAAAAAAACGCGCGCTAACCCCGATTAGCGCTTGTTTTTTAGAACTGATAAAAACATGACTTAGCAATGAAAGTCAATGGGAGGTGGATTGTAAGGTTAAGTCCCCAGAATTAGCGATAGGATTTTATCGCTGGATTTCTCGCGTTAAAGCTGGGTTTCGCCGCTATCGCTGGATATTTTATCGCAATGGAGATAAACCTTGCTAATAGCATGTTATTTCCGCTGTAATATCCAGCGATAGCCAGCGATAAAAAAAGGCGCGCTAAGCAAGGTGTGCGATATTTATCGCATGTTCTTGCTAATATGCCCCTTAGTTTTTTATTTTAGTCTACCGGAGAAGGGATGTGATATGGAAACTTAATCACAACTGTTGCCCTATAATGAGGTTGAACACATTCTGTAATGAAAATTAGTTTGCTAACAAGTCAAAACACATAAAAATGCTTCACCTGTATGTTCCGGTTTGTCAAGGGTCTGTCAGGAACGTATGAAAATGGAAATTTAAAAAAATGAAAGAAGAAAAATATTGGCAAGACAGCTGCCACAAACATCACACAGGAAGTCAGAGTACAGGAGCAGAAAGATCCAATGAGGAAGCACCACACAAGACAGTAAGGAAAGTGAAAGCTCTTAAATATTATGTACGCAAGAGGAATTCAGTATTAACTCACTTCCAGGACACGTACGACATACAGAAAACAACATTCACGCAAAGAGGATGTGTGGAAAATCACTTGCGAGCTCCACATGCTCAGACCAAAGCACAGCAAGCTCTTTACCCATAATTGGTGCTAACAGATACTATCTGCACAATATCCACATGTGGGAAATGTATGCAAAGGCTGAGCATGTGGATCTGACATCTTTGGTGACGCTAAAAAAGGTAATGTAAAGGCAATATGCCTTGCAGACGAGAAACACTACTTAGGTTTCCAGCTGTGCCAACAAATCCTGGTGATTGCGCAGTAACATGCGAGGCAGTAACAGCAAATGTGGGACCGCTTTACACAGCCACAATAGAAAAGAAGCTAGAAGTGTATCATGCTGCACAAGAAAGAAAGAAAACCTAAGAAACAGTTCACAAAGAGCAAGCAACAATATCCCACTGTGAAACATAGGGAATATGGCAGCAATGTAAAGAAGGAAACAAACACATAGAGAAGTATGGAAACTTGGAAAATATGACAAGAACGGTGCAAATGATATCTACTGAAAGTGTTGAAAACTCAATAAATATGTTTGCACTGAAAAGATGCTAACTCAGGAAACAGTGAAACACCACTAAACAGTGCTGGCTCTATAATCAAAGGTAACCTACAAAACACAACAGTTCCCGGAAACAACGAAATAATCAAAGACAACGAAAACACTGCTCAAAAGTGCAAATTCAAGAAATACAAAATGACAATTGGAACGGGTCAGGAATTTCTGGAAGCAAAGGCCCAGCCGAACAGGAACAATGGCATGGGTCTGCAATGCAAGTCCTGAGTGTTTTCCAAGAATGTGGAAATATTAGGATATGCCACAAGGTCAGGGGTTCTAGGAAATGTAGTTCACAGCCGGGTTTGAGAAAAGCTGCAGGCTACACAGCAGTGTCTGAGTGAAAGAGCAGGCCACTCAGACCACTCCTGGCGCTGCTCTCCCAGAAGGAGAGCGGTGCCAGGATTGGCTTAGCAGCCTCTGCTTTCCCAGAGACGCTGGGAGAGCTCCGAGGAAGTCGTCGGCATCGGAGGCTGCGGCAAAAGGTATGTTTTAAAAAATTGTTATTTTCTCTTCCGACCACCCGCCCCTCCCCCGCTTCCCCGCCTTCCTGTTGGGGCAGCCGCCACTAGACATCTCATCCTCTGTCATTCTCCATATGAAATGGTTTTGTCTGTAATCTCTGTTGCCCATTCTTTAAAATACATCAGGTACTTTGGAAAGCTAAGGTAAAGACATGTATGATTGTGACACATGTACACATGTGCACACATGCAGGGTGAGCAAAGATATTGTTGTCTGACTTAGCCTGGCATCTGCACACAGGAGCACTGTGGCAGAATGGACCCATTATAAATTGCTATGATTCAAACAGAAACCAAAAGGGTTGTACCACTGAAACAGGTAAAGTGCATCATTTGTATGCAGTTTTATTTGTAAATAGTATTTTATTTACGATCCCAGATTGGAACATTGTACATGGATGAGTGTCACTGACTTGTGCATATATGGTGTCATTTTTTTTAAAGATTTGGATTCCTTAACATACTTTAGAATTTATGCCTATCAGCTAGCCTTTAATGACATTTGTACTTCGAGCTGAAAGGCTAAGTAAAACAGCGAATTTGCTGTACCAACTGGCAGATTAAAAGGCCAGGTGAGAAATGAATCCCATTCCAGAAGGATTAAGACTTTCCCAATGGTGGTAGGAGGGAGTTTTTGAGACTCCATGGCTATTGTCTAGCAACTGCTTTAAAAACAAGCAGGGGAATGTTCTGAGAAGTTCACAATGAAACTGAGCATGCACCTGTTTCAGCGTTCCAACAGTTGGACTTTTGTAAGAGATTTGGAGGGAACAGGCAGGCCTGATGGGAGGAAATTGGTTCCGAAGTGGATTTGCTTCAGTTTGATTTTTGCTGACATTTGCAGTCCTACCCAGATTGCATTAAAAGGGTGGGATAGGCAGTGGACTGTTTCATTTTAGGGAGAGAAAGGGGGGTGTTGGGGACTATTAGCACCACCAATCACAGGAAATTGCACCTCCCTTCTTAACCCCCTAAAAGTGGCAGAAAGTTCAGAAGAAGCATCGAAGAATAGAGACATGTCTGTTATGAATCTTTAAGCCCTTTTTGTCTTTTCAAATGTATCCCTTACAAGTGAGGGAGGGATGCTGAGTCCCCCTCCCCCCCATCCCAGTGGTGCGGAAAATAGAGTCATCTTCTGTTAAAGGGAAGCCCCACAATTGGAAGTATAACCCAAAACTGTGGTTGTTCCCTCTGAGGAATTAAGAAAGCTGACCATGCACACTGCCTTTCCCCATCTTCAAGGAAGATCACAGTAAGCAGGCATGGCATGCAGAACAGCCGGTTTCAACACCTGACAAAGGAAGAGGTGCATCAGTCAGGCAGAAACGTCAGCAGAGAGTGTATCTGATGCCCTCAGGAGGTGGAGAGCACCTGCACTAAAAACTTTATTCCTCTGGTACATAAGAAAAAGATCAAAAAATCGAAAGAAATAGCCTGAGACAGCTGCAGGAGCTGTGCCATGCTTCATGCCATGCCCCATAAGTCCCTGCACAGAGAAATAAAATTGCATAATGAACAGCGGGTAAACTAAAAGGACCAGGGCACGCACATGCCAACATTTCTTTGATGAGCAGCCACCAGAAAGCAATGGTGTGCCCCTATGCAACCACACAAACCCCAATACATGAAGAAATTGTCTACCCTAGGTCTCCCAGAAGGGACAACAAGGGTGCCCAGGAAGGCCAGTGCACCCATGCCAAACAAGGCCTGTGAGGCCTGAGGTTGGCATTACATTATGATAAGGCAATTGGCTCTGCTTTATACATTGTGAAATGTGAATGTTTTTTATACCAATAGGCATACATTCTGCATTGGAAAGTATAGTTGTCTTTAGGCTTATGGTTTGTTGATTAGCAAAATTGTCACATGGTATCTTGTAGATAAAATGAACAGGCTAGTTTTACAGCTTTTAGCCCCCTGTGAAATTTCTTTTTACTTATTACTTATTCTCTGAGGGTTTTACCTTTAGAAAGGGCTCCAAGTTATAATTCCATCTGAGAATGTGTAAATATCTGTCATTGTACGTGTTTTATTCAACTGGGAGTGCTTAAGCTACCATTTGAAACAAAAAGCATTGACTGGGCCATGATTATTAAGTGTTAGTCTGTGCCTTGCTGAGCTATTAGTTCATAGTCCACAACAACCCTCTAAGTCAGCAATTGATTTCTCTGCTGTGTTACTCTGAGAGTCAAGTGCTAAAAAGCATATTTGATCACCTGATTGAGGGTCTTTAGCATGGAGGCCCCAGAACACTGGAGGTGATAGGCCGTTATCAAAGCACTTGAGACCTAGTCACTTATGATTGTTCTGGGTCCTACCAAACCAGGTTGCCCAGTATTTCTAAAACTTAAATCACTACATATTTAGACATTCATAAAATGTATTTCAAAATGGTTCTGTGCCACAAATGGCATAGTACAACATATAATTCGGATTCCAAATTATCTTAAAATAAGTCTATGTTGCAAATCACAGACAAAACAACACAATGCAACTGTCAAACCCTGTTCCATTGGACGCAAGCCGTGCAGGAGCTGCTGGGCCCCAGCAGTTGGGTTGAGGTCATTGTCCTCTGATGTCCTCTTGCCTGCCGACAATGTCTGTGCAAATTGGGCAACATACAACCCTTTCTGCACTTGGCACTCAGGTTGGCAAGGGCAAATATCCACAGACTTCTCAAGGATGAAGTGTGGTGGTGTTCCAGCTCAGAGATCAGCAGTCTGTCAACAGATGCAATAAAGTGTATCTCTTTTCAAGAAGAAAAATACTTTAATCACCCAACAGGAATCAATATCACACACTAATATGAATAACAAGCCGTGCCTCTAGGCTCGGCATTGGCAGGTGCTGCACACCTCTGCTCCTGTGCTGTCCCCACTATTCCAAGGTTTTCTCCTTGGTTCTGTGGCCCCCCCTCTAATATTTATTTATTATTTTTTTAAATATATATTTTTATCGGCATGGCAATGGCGTTATACAGCCATAAGGCAGACATGCTCAAGGTATTACTCAACCAGACAATTATAAACTTGACCAGAACTTTAAAGCGCAAACTACTCCCCAATCCCCGTCCCCATTATGTACTGAGCATAACTTTCACTATCACCAGTCGTCTCATATCTTCTAGTAACCTCCATAAGAAATCACAAGAATACTCTCCCAGTCACAGTATATGATGATAGGGAGAATAGCAAGTGGGCCCCAGCTGTGACACAGCTCCCATTTTGTAGTGGCAATACTCTAAAATAAGTAAGCATTTTGACAAAATAGCAAGTTGTTAATATCGGGAGACAGACATATCAGAAAAAATATATTGTGATACAAAAATATCGTGATGCAGAAATATTGGTGTCAAGAATATCATTTTTTTTCAGGCCAGTAATATCTGTGTTAAGAATATTGTTATGTCAAAACCATGTTCAATAACATAGTTGTAAAAAATATAGTTTTTTAACTATCCTAATGTGTTTTAGGTCATATAACTTTGAGTTAATATTGTTTGTATAATTTTTAATAATATTTTTAAATATAGTTTGCAATTTTAAGTAACTTATAATTTTTTATTTAATTGCTAATATTCAATCAATCAATATAAACTTTATTCGGTTTTAGAAATATAAAACCATAAAAGTTGACAATACATAAAAATAATTAAAAGTTCAGAATAGCAGCACAGTTTATCATCAGCAGTCCCTTGATGTACTATAACATAATGCCCTTAAAACAGGGTGATACAACCATTGGATATTATAAAATTATAAGTGAACAGCACCATTAATCAAAGTAAAACAACGTAATACCGTGTATCCAGTTCAGTAAAAATACAGTTCATAAGTCAATAAATTTCCCTTTATAATAGATGCCCTTAATAGAGGAGTCCTTTTTTATAAGAACGAGTAAAAGCTTAAAAATGGTAAACATAAGTCCAAAAACACTCAACGTTTTTAGTCAAAACAAGCCCTGGACTTCACCACAGATTTCAGATAACTGACGACGAAAAAAATACAATCGTCCTTGAGCAGTTGGAGATACAGTAGAGCTGGGCGCGCCCAAACAAAATTCAGCTTCTTTAAAATGGGGACTAAAAAAGACTTCCTCGGAACCTCATAAAATTTACAGAAAAACATAAAATGTAGCAAGTCCTGTTGAGACTCACCGTCGCAGCCACAGGATGCAAGCTGCTGGCCTCTACTACACCTCCTGGGGAAGGCAAGCAGGAGGTGAAAGAGGTCCAAGCGAAACCTTGTCAATAAAAACCGTTCATAAATAGATAAAAACCCCAGGAGATACGGCTCGGCTGAAGGTGTCGTCTTTAACATAAAAAAATTACGGATGCTGGGTTTCCGCAGCTCCAGCTCTTCCCTTTCCAATTTTCTTAGACTGATAAAGGACTCCCTTATTATCCTCACATCTTTATTGGTTATTAAATCAGGGTTAGTATAAAGCTCAGCTCGTCCCAATTTTTCAAAACTACTCTTAATGTATCTAAACCAAGGTATATTAAGTGCATGATCCAGGGACATGCAGTCCTTTAAGATCAAATGGCGGAGTGATAGGCCCTCGTTTAACCAAGTTTTTAGCCCAAAAAGTCAAAGGTCTAAGTGCCAAAGAATCGCTTAGATAGGGTACCCCCAGTTCCTCGTGTACCACCAAATTGGGCGTGCCCTGGGGTACACCTAACATGCGCTTTAAAAAGAAATTCTCAGCTACCTGAAAAACATCTGTGGCAATGTACCCCCATAATTCACTCCCGTATGAGGCTGCGGCTACGCTCCTAGCTTGATAGATCTTCAACAGGGCAGAAATGGGTCTATTGCCCAATTTAGAGGCAAAGTTGAAGATAGCCGTGTTCACCCGCGCCAGATCCCCCTTCTTCCTTTGTTTGAGCGGGCCCCATTTAAGCTGATAACCCAGAGATAAGAAAAAACATTGGTTCGGGGTACCTTAACTGTACCTACTCGGAATTGGAAGCTCTTTTTCGGGCGTGTCCCCACTTCCATAATAAAAGATTTTGAATTGTTAATGGTTAGATCACGTTCCGACATAAAATCAGAAAAGGCGACGAGCAGAGATTGGAGCCCCCTAGCAGTACTGGAAATAAGGACTGCATCATCCGCATAGAGTAAAACAGGGAGGCTACGACGACCTGCGCTTGGAGAATCTACCCCGGTTGATAAAAGGGCTTTATCTAAATCATTAATATAAAGGTTAAATAAAAAAGGTGCCAAAATACACCCCTGGCGTACACCTCTTTTAATATCAAAGTTCCTGGACACCCTAAGCCCATCTGAAAATCTAACGTTAGCCTTGGTTGCCCGGTGAAGGTCAGCCAAGAAGTGGACGACCGAGGCATCAACCCCAATATCCTTCATGGACTGCCACAGTTTTGCCCTGTTCACACGATCAAACGCGGAGGACAAGTCCATGAAGGCTAAGTATATTGTGCCAGATCGCGCCACCGTGTACTTATTAAGTATCATGTTTAGGTTGAGACATTGGGCGATTGTTGAATGGCCTGGACGGAACCCATACTGTAACTCTGAGAGTATCTCATGTTTCTCTGTCCAGGTAGTCAGCCTATCAAGTAGCACACGACCCAGCACCTTAACTACTGAGTCCAACAACGAGATGGGCCTGTAACAGTGTGTACTACCTTGGTCACCCTTTTTAAAAACTGGCACGATTGTCGAGATAGCCCAGGACTCCGGGCATCCTTTCTTAACAGCTGCATTAATAACTGCTGTAAACACCGGGGCCCAAAAGGGTACGTCAGATTTAAAAAGGTCCGGGGGGATACCGTCTGGCCCCAGGGCTTTGTTACTTGTTAGGCCGTTAATGCCCTCCATGACCTCCCCCAATTCGATTGTTAACATTGGTACATCTGCCCCTTGACCATGCTGACATGGTTGCTCTAGCGTACTATCAAACATAGTTTGAAAGTGGAGCACCCATTCGTCCTCGGTAATATGTGCACCTAAGTCCCCACCCTCATCATGCACTAAGAAAGGTCTATTAATAATACTCCAGAACCTGGAGCTATTCTTCAGGGTACTAGCTTCTGACAGCTCCCTCCATGCTTCATCCTTCAAAACAGATTTACGTTTGGCTAACTTCGATTTATAATCTTTGCGGCACGCTCTAACCAAAACCTGGTTCCTAGAACTCTCCTCAAGGGCCTCCCGCAATTTTCTTGAAGCCAACGAACAGGACGAGTCAACCCATTCCGGGGTTGTAATAGCTGTGCTACGTATCGGGGCACTTAAAAATTCTCCTACTCTAAGGGAGATAGTGTTAAAAGCACTAATTACTTCTTCTGGGGGGGTACCCAACGAGGTGCACAATATAAATTCACTAGCACATGAGTCTTTAACTGATTTATAAAGATTCTCAGGGGAGATCTGTGTCCAACGTAACCTTCTCTTCCCATCGGCCGGTATTATGACCCCCTTTGGTTCAACTCTTGATTGGGTGGTCAATAGGGGACCTCCTAGTTTGACACAAAGGGGATTATGGTCACTAAAAGCACTGTCCTCTATTACAAAACCTTGAAATAAAAATTGTGAAGAAGAAGAAATTAAAATAAAATCAATAAAGGTGCCACTGCATCTCCCTTTAAAAGAGGGAACAGAAGCCGTGCTCAACGGATCACCCAAGGACATTAGAGATATCAAATCAAATTCGTGCAGGAGGTCGTTCAAAACATCCCCCTGAACAGAATGTTCAAAATGAACACCCCTTACCCTTGGGCAACACAAGTCGGCTATACGAGTGATTCCAGGGTCCCCACACAGGTGTATATTAAAATCCCCCATGACCATCAGGTTATGTAGATCTGCAGTACAATGTCGTCTTATAAAGGTTCCCAACAATGTTATATTACACCCCTCGTTACTGCCTAATGTTGCATTATAAAAGTTTACTAAAACCATTTTATTTGCCCCTCTGCTTAGGACCAGGGACTGTAAACAAGGGCTTGTCGAGGGCAAGACTTGAATCTGGCATTCCAGTGCTATTGAGATGTATGTTACAAGACCACCCTTTGATCTACCAGCCAGAGAGGGTGAAGCTGGGACGAAAAAGGCCTTATAGCCCTCCAAAAATAAGCTGTGGTCCACTAACCACGTTTCTTGGAAACATAAAACACTAAGGGGTATATTCACAAGAACGTGTGCTAAACATCTCCAAAAAGTGTTAACGCAACTTTACACATCGCAGTCCATCGCGGGAAGATAACCCTGTGTTAACGTGGAATTCACAACACGGCGGTACCATGCGATAGTCTCCTGAAACCGCGGACAATGTCCGCAATACAACCACCGCGACGGCGATAAAAACACAAACCCCAACACCAAAAAACGTGCGATGAGCCCATTTGCGATGAGGAAATCAGCGATAAGCAACGCCAGGCCTGCCATACACACACGGGAGGTGGGAAAATCACTACAAACAGAGAAAAAACACACAAACACAAAATGACCAACACCGAAGCACCATGGAGGCAGCCGGAGCATGCGCAGAGGACGAGCGCAACCCCACAAGTACCCCAGACGACCACCCCGGGACCACGGTGACAGGGAAGGGCAAGGACAAGAAGAAAAGGAAGACAAAGTACAGTCCGCAGGAGAATCGGATCCTGGTCACGGAGGTGATAGAACACCATCAACAACTGTTCGTCGCCTCCAATGTGTCATTGGGCACCAAAAATGGATTATGGCGGGCCATCGTGGACAAGGTGAACGCCATCGGAGAGCACAAGAGGTCAATGGACGAGGTCAAGAGGCGATGGAATGACATCAAGCGCAAGACCAAGGAGAAACTCGCAGGCAACCAGAAGGCAGCAATGCAGACTGGAGGTGGGAGCCCAGCGCCACAGCTGGAGCTGGATGACATGGAGGAGCTGGTGTCGACAGTCATCAGTGTGGAGACCGTGGCAGGAGTCGGGGGACCGGACACTGCTCGACATGACACAACACCACAGCAACAGGGTGAGTAACAACCAGGTACTGGGGGGACGGGGGGAGATGGCCACAATGGCACACATGCACAATCAAGCAGAGCACAGTGCACACCCACAATGACTCTGGATCATGGCCCTGATCTACACACTGTCACAATGTACATTGCCATGCTGTCTGAATGTCAACATGTACCATGCGGCCACATACATGAGGACACATTGTAACACAGCATCTCCCCTTCACATTGCAGGGGCACCATCAACGCCACCTGCAGAGCAGTCCCAGCCACTCTTCACTGATGACGAGGAGGACACCACCAGCATCGACACCCAAGCCCTCCAAGACATCATGGAACTCATCCGCCACTCACCTCCAGGACCAGGGCAGCCCAGCTGCATCGAGGAGACCCCACCCACTCCACAAACCACCCAGCAGGAGGCACCCACAACCCCGGCTGTCACCCAAGACCCCCCAAACAACACATGGCCTTCCAACGCCGTGTGTTGGAGGTCCAGAGGGAGATGGCTGAGCAGGTGCGGGTGGGGTTCGACCTCATGGCTACCAAACTCGACGCCATCCATAGGTGTCTGAGTCCCATCAGGGACCACTTCCAGTCCCTAACGGACACCCACATGCCGCTCCATGGTCTCCAACGAGCCCTGGCTAACATTGCTGGAGTCATGAATCGGAGACAAGAGCATCTGTCCGCTCAGAGTGGCTCCAGCGATCTCAGCCAGGAGATGGCACGCATGCGGAGGCTCATGGAGGACATGGTGCGGATGGAGGTGGAAAGGATGGCAGCCACCGCTGCACATCAGCGAAATGTAGCTGGGATCTACCATGCCCTGCATGTCCTCATCATGGCATTGCTGCCACAAGGCGTGGCGATGATGAATGCTGCTGCCCCCAAACCATCCACATCTCCACACCCTGGTGTGTCAGTGCCTTCCAGTGCGGCAGGCGTATCCACTCCGGAACCTGATGTGTCACTGCCACACAGAGCGGCCGACCATCCTCCTCCGGCCCCTGATGTGTCAGTGGCACACAGTGCCGCAGCCGGTACTGCAACACCCACAGGTGGGGCAGAGCACACATCCGAGGACAAGGACGTGGATGGGATTGAGATCAGAAGGAGGCACTAGCATTCATTTCCGCCACCTTGCCTGTTTCTGCTTGGTGCCGCACATGGCCCCATGTCCTTCCACTGACCCCTGATACACTCCGCTGCACTCACCTTGGACCTCGACATGGACTGCCATATCCTGTTTGATGACCAATGACACGGCGACCACACTGCGGACTGTACCCTTCCTCTTCCGCAGTACTTGTCATCCCCGGATGGACTCTGGCTGGCCCTCCACGGGCCCATATTGTGTTGTGTGCTTGGCATGGACCTGTACTGCTCCAGCTGCAAAACTCCACTGGATGTGCAATAAACATCCAGAAACGCACTGCTGTGTCATATCTTTCATCATTCATGTATGAATGTGTGGATCAATGTAGGGACAGTGATTTCCCTTACGTCAATGATGCTCATCTAGTGGGATGCCAGTCACAGTGTGCTACATTGCCGATTGTGTTCCGGTGCCGTAGACACTACAACAGGGACACACACATTAGTCACTTCCTTGTCCGGACATGGACTGAACCACGCCCAGAGCCCCCGAGTCATTGTTGCAAGCCCTGCGCTGGTCCGGCGTATGCCAGGCCAGACCACTCCGCTAACACTCAGAGGGGGAGCCCACATAGCTAAATGTCACAGGCTTACACGCTGGTGGTATGCAGGTCACTGGTCTAGTTGTCAGCATGTCACGGCCACTTCCTGAGGGCAGGTTTGCACACACACCACACCCATCCGGCACAGGCGTCACAGGCCATTTGACCCCACCAATATAAGGGGCCGACAACATCAGATTCCCCACTGCCGGTGGTGACTGGATGATGGACGCTCCACGGTTCTCAATCATAAAGGACCCATGAGTTGTTGCGCACAGGGTTGGTCGCACCCGAAGCCTTGCGCCCATCACAGGCCTACCACCACGTGACGCTGACTGGGGTTGCACAGGGTTAGTGGCACCCGAAGCCTTGCGCCCGTCACGGGCCTACCACCACGTGGCGCTGACTGGGGTTGCACAGGGTTAGTCGCACCCGAAGCCTTGCGCCCGTCACGGGCCTACCACCACGTGGCGCTGACTGGGGTTGCACAGGGTTAGTGGCACCCAAAGCCTTGCGCCCGTCATGGGCCTACCACCACGTGGCGCTGACTGGGCTTGCACAGGGTTAGTGGCACCGAAATAGCTGAGCGGGTGTGCAGCCTGCGATGATGACGTGTGCACTGATGTGGTCTCTGCCATTGATGCCTCAGGACTCAGCGTCATGTGTGGGACCTGCTGGGACTGGGGCCTGGAGCTTGCACGGGCATGTGGTGTGCCCACTGGTGGACACACCATTGGCGGCAGGTGAGCAGTGGGCCCGGGGTGCGCAAGTGCGGACAGCCAGCGCTGGCCGGTGGGAGGGGTGGGGTGCGGCTGCATGCGTGCGCAGGGACGGACAGGCGTTGTTGCCGTATGCTGTGTGATGGACTCTGCCATGATTGACTCTGGCCTCGATTACAGATTGCAGACCTGGTGGCTTGCAGTGTATCCCGGCACGTGGTTGGAGACACACCGGTGGCAGCAGGTGAACAGTGGGGCCTGGTTGCGCAGGTGCGGCGGTGTCTCTCTCTCTCTCCCTTCCTTCCTTCCCTCTCTCTCTCACTCTCTCTCTCCCTTCCTTTCCTTCTCTCTCTCACGCTCTCTCCTTTCCTTCCCTCTATCACTCTCTCTCTCTCTCCCTTCCTTTCCTTCTCTCTCTTTCTCTCTCTGCCTTTCTTTCATTCTCTGTTTCTCTGTGTCTCGCTCCTTTGATGTGCGCATGGCACACGTTCTGATTTTGTGCCTTATTTTCCAGGCTGCGGCATCGAGATTGTCCCGGACGGACCCGACAGGAGTCCTCCGCATTGGTGTTTTGTGTTGTATTTCAATAAAGTTTTTCGTTGTTACTTCAGTGCTGTGTGACTGTTTCTCGTTCTTCTGGCCACACATGTGTGTTATTTTTTGTCAAGGTGCGTCATCATGCGCTTTTTGTGGCTCTTGTGTCATGCACGGTATGTGTATGTCCGGGGAGGAGGGCGGGGGGGCTGGGGGTGGTGGCAGTGGGTGTTGTGGCCCTCATGGGTATCAGAGCTGCATGATCATTGTCTCCATGGCATCTGTGGGTCTTCAGGTGTGGCTCTTGGATGGGCTCCCTTTCATGCTGCAGGTAGTCGTCCTGCTTAACACCAGCAAAAGGAAGGTGTTAAATCCCTGGTGCTACCGCGGCTTATCGCCTGTTTTTGGTTTGCATCGCAGATCTGGCAGTTCATTGTGAAAGTGGTGTTGTGGTGTTTTCGTGTGTTTTTGCACGGGAACGCCTACTCTGCATCTCATTAAGGTTAGTTGGTGGTGTCACCCGTGGAGGTAAATGTTGAGGCGGTTATCGCGGGAATACTTGCGTTGTCTGCAGTTTGCAACCGCTTGTGAATGGGGTGTTAAATCTGTCACCACTTTTGTTGCGTTAAGTTGGTGATAACTCGGAGATACGTCCTTGTGAATATCCCCCTAAATTGTTTAACATAGGCCACCCACAAGGGATCAGAAAACTTATTTGCCAGACCAGCAATACTCCAGGATATTACATTATTGACATTCCCCCCTGAGTCCCCCTTACTTTGCACTGCAGAATCCTGCTGGGGAAGCAGCCTACGGGGAGCCGTGGAGGCATGACTAATGAGTCAGTCGCATGCCTCCAGCGTAGCCAATGGAGTAGACCTATTAGATAGTACCACGGGGGGGGACCTTTATTCAACCATCGTAAGCGCTGCTGCCTTGAAAGGTCTGACCACTGGGGCAGGTACTGATAACCAAGCCTAGCAGGTGGGATTTGCTGTGACAAACTATCGGGTGGCGCCACATCATTGGCAAATATGTGACTACTCCCCAGCGGAACCGGTTTATAAAAGTAGCCAAGTGGTAAGGCCACAATGGTTGACTTAGGTCCACGATTAACAGGGTGTGGTTCTGTAAACAGTATCCTTTCTGCTATGTGCGATCTGTTGAAATTGACAATGACACAATCCCCCAGGCCTAATTTGCGTGAGCTACCTATCCAGCTGACTCCACGTACCATATTGATAGTTTTCTCCAGCCTAGTCCCCAGTGAGGTTTTAATCGAAAACAAGTGTAGGACTTTATTTTTCAACTGACAAAAATCCTCCCTGGAGCCCTGAGGGAGAGTTGGCACATTCCCTAATACCACTACATAGGGAGTAGATGCTGGTGGTAAGTGAATGATCGGTAATTGCTGAGGAAGGAGATCCCTATCCCCCTGGGGCTGACTACCTGATGGCCTTCTAGGTAGTTCTCTTCAGGGAACCGACTCTGACTGAAACTGATTTGGCAAACTAACCCTGGTGTGGTTATGGTTTTCCCCTAAAGTCGCTGCTGCCCTATTGGAACTTTGGCTATTCCCTTGCGTGTCTGCTACATAACTTGCAGTTACTTGCCCCCCGGGGGATATGACTGTGAGTGAAACTGAGGCAGTGACTAACCCCTAATGATTTTAGGTGGACTAATCATAGTGGGTAGCTGCACACTACATTGGCTTTGTTGAACCCCGGTCCCTCCCAATAGTGAGGATGAGTCACCACATTTGGGGGCCTTTAAACATTTTTCAATAGCGGCTAAGCAATTGATTATCGGGCCCAACTTTGAGTCCAACAGATTCGTCATCAATGCTTGGAAAGATCCAGAGCACCCGCCATGTCAGCGAAGGGCATTGAGTGAGAGGGTACTGGGGTTTTGGGCGGCAAGTTAGGTCTAGATCTCTTGACTTTTCCCCCCATCACTTGAGATTTCCTTTTAGTACCCTCTCCCGTTCTTGATGCTCCCCCCTCAGCCAAGGATAGGTTTCCTACCCCCGTTGTTGACAAAGATCCCAAATACTTATGGGCTGGTACTGTAGATACTCTGATCACCTGATTTAATGACGCCTCGATGCCCGACTTGTTACTTATTATAACTTCCGGGGAAAGGGGCAAAGGCAAAGAGGGAACAGTTAAATGGCTGGGGGGACTAACACTATCCTTATCTACCACATCAAGCCCATTAATATTACACTGGCTCAGGTGGTCATTTACAACATTAGTCAGGGGCACAAGTATATCAGAGTGCAAAGGGTGTAGTGCGGCAGTGGGTGACCTAGATAAACGTCTATTAATAAGTTCAATTTCTTTGTCAATCACAGCTGCCGCCCGCTGCAAAAATGAGTCCATAGTAGTCACTGCGGAGGTACCAGTCGCATATTTTCCAGTTGCTGCTGCTAGTGCTGTTTTACGCCTGCCCATAGTTGTAGGCGATCAATGTGGAGTGCTCAGAAGAAGGATCAAAAAATCGGAGTTTTAAAATGTTTGCAATGTCAGTGACACTTGTCAAATGGGCAAAGGAGTAACACCACAAATCTACAGGAACTCCCAAAGAGTGTAAATACATGTTCCTGGTCACAACAAGCACTTCAAAAAGCAAGCCCCAGCACGATCCACAGGAAAAATGTCAATGCAGATATGATCTAAAACAATCGGGCGACCCCCTACCTCAGCGATCATGCGGCCGCTGTTACCGCTGGAACGGGCAAGAACAGAGTCACGCCAGAAAGAATCCAAACAGTTCCAAATTGATGTCTCCGCTAGAAGGATCAAGAGAGTAGGCCCAGCCCGGCCTCCTCCGGTCACGGACGGGCCTGCCCTTGGCCCGGGCGCGACCCGCGCTGCGGAAGCCCGCTCCCGATTTTGAAGCGCCTCCTGGCGCAGTGATTGGCTGCAGGTTGTGGACTGTGGGCTGGCGGCTCCGGTCGCAAAAGAACAAGGCAAGCAGGCAGCTAAACAATATTAATTTATTGTGTTGTAGTAGGTTGCCTGAGTCTGTAGGGGTATAAGGTGGGAAGCTACTTAAATGTTAATTAATTGAATACATTTTATTATAAATCTAATATGAATAATTATCAATTTATTTTTAATAATTTATTTGATTATTTATTGTGTAAATTGTATAATAGTTATATGTTTTTGTTATATTTTAGGTGGAGGTGAGGGCTGCTGTGTTTGTAGGGGAGGGGTATAGGTTGGGAAGTTAATTAAGTAACAATTCATTTACAATTATTTGTTATTCATTTTTAATTGATTAATAATTATGTAAATTGTGCAATATGATTTTTGGTTATATTTTAGGTGTGGGCTGCTGGGTTTGTGGGGTATAGGGTGGGAAGTTAAGTAAGTAACAATTAACTATTAGTTAATTATTCATTTATGATTTATTATGTAATTGATGAATAATTATGTTAATTGGGTAATAATTGTATATTTAAGTTATCTTTTAGTAATGGGCTGGTAAGTCTGTATAGATATAGGGTGGGATGTTCATTAAGTAATAATTATTAATGAATTTGTAATAATTAGGTATATTTTAAGCGTGGGGTGCTAGGTTTCTAAGGGAGTAGTGTGGGAAGTTAATTAAGTAATAAATAAGTAGAAATTTGTTTAATTGATAACTATTTATAAAATTATTTAATAATCATGTAAATTGTGTATTATATGCTTGGTTGATTATTAATGTTCATATTAGGAGTTTTATATATATGATCTAAAATAATTTGGTTATTTAAATATGTAATTTGTTTGAAGTGAAGTACTTTTCCTACTGTTGCTTAGACTGGCATGGGAATAGTACATTTACCCCTCTGTACTCCAACGCTTTCCCTACTGCTGCATAAATTGGAGTGGGAATAGTACATCTTACCCCTTTTAAATCCAATACTTTCCCTACTGTTGAACTGTTTGGAGTGGGAATAATAACCCCTCTGAAAGCCTTCACTTTCCCTACTATATAATATACATATACTAGTACATTAAAAAAATCCAATAACATTTAAAATAATGTATAATATATATTTTTAATAATATTATATATGTATATATTATATGTGGGCCCGATTCACAGAACTAACTTAAGACAAAATCCTAAACTTACTACCATTTTGTTATTAACAGAAGGCACTTACTCATTTTGGTATTCACAGAAGGCACTTACTTACTCATTTTGAGTAACTTACTCATTTTGAGTAACTTACTCATTTTGTGTAACTTACTCATTTTGGTATTCACAGGAGGCACTTACTCATTGATGAGTAAGTGCCTTCTGTGAATACTAAAATGAGTAAGTTACACAAAATGAGTAAGTTACTCAAAATGAGTAACTTACTCATTTTGGTATTCACAGAAGGCACTTACTCATTGATGAGTAAGTGCCTTCTGTGAATACCAAAATGAGTAACTTACTCATTTTGAGTAAGTTACTCATTTTGAGTAACTTACTCATTTTGGTATTCACAGAAGGCACTTACTCATCAATGAGTAAGTGCCTTCTGTGAATACCAAAATGAGTAAGTTACACAAAATGAGTAAGTTACTCAAAATGAGTAAGTAAGTGCCTTCTGTGAATACCAAAATGGTAGTAAGTTTAGGATTTTGTCTTAAGTTAGTTCTGTGAATCGGGCCCTATATGTATATATAAACATACACACATATATATGTGTATGTGTGCACATATGAATATATTTATCTATATTATTTAATATTGTTTACATTTATTAATTTACATTACATCAATGGTATATATTAAAATATTTAGGATTTACTATTGTAAACTGAATATATATTAAAAAACAATACTTTATTTTCGATATTTATGCACTTTCTATTATAAGTATAGGGAGACAATAGTTTTGTAAACAATATTTTTGACACAATATTTTTGTTACACAATATTCTTGTTGTCGATAGTGTGTCAGTGATCCCTGAGATCTGAGTCAGGTGGGTCGGTTGAGGCCTGAGAGTTAAGTCATGTGGGTGTGACTGGAGAGCTGAGTCAGGTGTGTTGCTCGAGAGCTCAGTCATACAAACGTGACCTGGGAGGTGAGCCAGTCATATGTGGCCTCAGAGTATTTAAAAAGGCAGTGCCCTGCTCAATTGCCAAATATTGAGCTTCTGGACCTGGTGCTGCATCGAATTCCTTTGGTGTACACAACATGGATTTCTTTGGATTTAAAGGTCAAAGACTTCTTGCTAATAGATAAGGAGGAAAGTCCCATTTTGCATGGCATCAAAGATTGAGGGTCAGATTTACCTAGAATTCACGCAATGCAGTGCAGCAAGGCAAGTTGCTGTGCTGCGTTGTGTGAAGGGGAGAGAGCTGAAAAGTGCCATATCTATGGCACTCTTCAGCTCTCTCCCTGCGCTTGCACACTTGAGGCTGCAGAGTGCCAATGCAAGCATTTTTGCATCATGGTGCAAGTGTAACTGCCTTACAGATAGGATTGTTTTTTGCAGGAATGGATACCTTCCTGCACAAAAACAATTCTTAAAGGCATATTTCTCCTTCAATGCGTTCTGCAGAATGCAGCAAATGCAGAAAGAAGAAATAACGAGGAGAAATAAATATATTACTCCTTGTTTTTCCTCACTTTGGAAAGCATAGCATTTTGCCGCATTGCTAGGTTCACTAGCTTTAGTAAATATGGGAAATGTGTCAAAACTCAGGGGTGGATGCATGGAAACGCCATGCTTCACCTGTGTAACAATTTCCCAACGCAAGGTAACATAAACAAGCAGTATGCACTGCGTTGCTTTTCTTCATACTCACAAAAGCACATGAAGTGGCTTTGCATGTCTTAGTAAATACCAACATTGATTTTGTGTCAGGGCTGGAAAACAAAAGTGACGCAACCCAGACACAAAATCATAGTAAACCTGTCCCTGAGTTTGAGAGCGAAAAAAGGTGCTTAGGGAAAAATCCCAAAACATAATGAGACTGCTGATTTAGTTTAAGGGTGGACAGGACTTGAGTGAAAGCACGTTTGGATTGGTTTGTTTCACTTGTTTATTATCTGCAGTGGAAAAGTTGGTCCAGTGGAGGAAACTTTGAATTAAAGCTGTTTGATAGCTTTTGATGCAAAAACTGTTAACGAGACTTTGTAAAAGAACAAATCTCCAAGTTTGCCATCGTTGTTTGATGCAATATTCAAAAGACTTAATTCATGAGAGCCCCAACCCCCTGGATCTAAGGGAGTGGCCAATGGATAATTCAGGACCAGATTAAGCTTGAAAGGACAAGCTATTACTCTACTTTAAGAAGCCCACAATGTTATGCTAGATTGTTGAATAATCACTGCCTGTTTTGTATATAGTCAAATTCTGGGTTTAACTGTTATATGGTTATTTTGCAGACCAATAGTTGCAGTCAGCGAATTCCCTAAAAACCCATTCCGAAACTTCACATTGAGTGAGTTTACTGTTCATCTTCCGCTGTTGACAATCTTGGGTCAGCAATTCAGTTAAGAGAACCCCTTGCATCTATTTCAAGGCTGAAATTTCAGGGTCCTTGTCATCAACAGAGTGCTATTTAATCAAACCAACACCTATTCACAAGGTCTACTCTCCAGTGCCCCCTTCCTAACCACCTCTCCTCCTGCCTTGAGTCAGTTTGTCACGTGTCCACTTATAAATGCTGTAGCAAGGTACGGGTGGTTTGATTCACCTCTCTATGCCAGTGGAAGCCAAGGCCATTTGGCCCCTAAGTGTGGTTCCCAGAAAGGAAACACTTTTTGAAAGTTATAAAGCAAGACATTAAATCTCGCATGTGCATTGCTACTTGTGCCCATATGTCAATTGTTCACAAAACAGGTATTTTGTTCCTTTTCTTAATTGGAATTGCCTTGGTAGTGTGCATTATGTCTATTGGCTCACATTTTCTCTTGGTTAGCTGCACTTGCGCATAGTAATGAGTTCTATAATGTGAGCAGGCAGTGAGTGCAATCACAATGGAGACAAGGCATTCTGTGCTACCAGTTAGCAATGAATGTTGCAGGCGTAACTGCTGGCATGTTTACCGGCAGCATGGAAGTTAGTGACTTTATATTGTAGCTGTTCTCTATGGTGCTAACACTATAGTGATTGCACTCTATGGGTGCAGCCTGTTTGCAATCATCATGAGCATTTGCAGTTGCAGATGACTGCTGTATTAATTAGTTGCTGGTAGAATGGGGATTGCTGGAAAGCTGTGATGGCTGGTGGTAGACTATGCTGTAGTGGGTTGGATAAATCAGCTAGCATTCTGCATATACCCTAGCCCTACCGCTAACCTCACCGTTGCTGCCCGGTCTCCCTCACTGTTCCCTCACTTCCTCCACCCACTGCAAGTGCATATCACCACCCCTTTGGGCTGCTGTCCCTGATCCCCTCCCCAGTCTAACTCCTTGACCAGGAGGGGAAGCAAGCAGGGCCGGACTGAGAACACAACTGAACCTTGGCAAGTTTATCAGACCGGCCCTGGGGAGGGCAGTGGGGTGAAGGTGCAAGTGTGAACCACTGCTGCTTAACTAAACCGGCCCCCAGCACTGCTGCTTTTGGTACTGCGGGCCGATATTGCAGCACTTTTGCAGAACCGACCCCCAGTAACAAAACCGGCTCCCACTGCTCCAAAGCAGGCTTTCACCCTTTCAGCCGCCCAAAGAAATGTCTGATGCCCGCTATGGCCCAGCCGGTCCTGGAAGCAAAACGATTTCCAGTGTTAGGCGCACCCAAGATGTGGAAGCGGCAGCGATAGATGTGCCTGGGAGAACCAGGGACAAACACACTTGCCACTTCCGTTGGCAGAAGTGCCTCAGCTGGCCAGGTGCTGTCGGACACTGCTGATGGTAGGGTTTTGAGTAAGAACAGGAAGATTGGCGCTCAAACTAGTACGCGTTATGTAAGTAATGCTACACAAAATTGTGCGGTGCTGCCAGGTCGGAGGAACAACCCAATAACCTCCGTGAATGTGTCAGTCAAAGAACCCACACTGTACAAGTAAACACAATCCTGGGCACACGTATTAGGGGTAAAACCAGTAGTATGAGAGTCTTGTTCAGATAAATCACAGTTGTTGATGTCTGGATAGAGTTCAGTGATATTTATTGAGAGAGAACAAAATTATAGAAACAAAGCAACCAGCTGCTGATGGTAGGCCCGGGTCTGCAGGAACCTTGCTATGGGACTTGCTGGGGTCTGCTGCCGCTGTACATGGTCTCTGCTCCTTCCTACCCTGCCTCCTCTTGAAAGGCCCTGTACCATATTTACTTTTTATATAATGTGTCATACCATTGACATTTAAAGAAAGAAGGACCACATATTTGCCCATTGTAATGTTGGGATGTCACTAATGTTTGTCCTAAAGGTGAGAATTAGTGCTTACTAAAAATACAGCTGTATTTTGGATGAAATCTAAGTAAGGAGTTAGCACCCCTGCAAGCTGATTGCTAAATACTTTTATCAGTGTCGAGGAAAGTGGAATTCCAAAAAAGGATCAAATTCATAAGCAATGTAAAGTACGTGTGCCGTCATCCCCAAATATATGTTTGACTGGTCTCTTGATCATAATTTAATTGAACAACTCTCTCTAACTTCCTTAATTTACTTTGAAAATGTGAGCTAATGCTGCTGTGTTCAGCAAGGGGAGACTATTACTCATTTAAAGAAAAATGGATACACCACCATGTCAGCTTCCCATTCCAATATAATCATGCATTAGTCTATGAGATCTGAGCGAAGTATCTGATATTTGGGATAATTAATATGGAAAGAGGCTTAAAAGACAACATTGTGACATAGTAGAGTCAGGACAGAGCATGAATAAGCAAACCCAGGTATGGTTTCAGAACATAAAATAGATATATAGGAAAAACATTTTCATGCAGAGAAGGATATCAAAATAAAAAACAGTGGAACTTTATAATCTAAAAGATATAGCTAATTTGTGCTGAGAAGAGAAAAAGAAAGCAGAGATAGCATTTGCCGGTCCATTATTGCCATCGACATTATAGTAATAGAGTCTTCTATAAATGATTTATAAATTAAGACATCAAAGGAGATCTCGACTTGTCTCTGTCTCTCTTCGGTTCTCCAAAATGATCCTTTTTAGTCCATTTTCTCATGATTCGCTTCATCTCTATCGCCTTGCCTGTCCTCCTCCGCTCTCTAATTTGGGAGCTAATCATTACTGGATTTACGGTCTCAGTTGTTAATTCCAAGTCAGGATCTTCCAACACGGTCAGGAATCTCTCCAGACCACCTGGTTCCTCTAAATCTTTAATTTGCCCTTTAATAGCAATCAGCATGACAACACGCTCTAGCAGCCTATATCGGATGTCTTGGATGCCTTGGAAGGAGAGCTAAAAATCATCTGCGTTTTCCTGATGTGGCAGCTGAGATATCTGCTACAATTGAAATGTCCTGGCCTTACAAATTGAAGGGTCCACTATGCTATTTGGCTAGACCAATCAACTGTCGCACCTGATGTTGGTGCATAAAACAGCCAATAATGGGACTTGGTGCACTGTGGAGTCTGTGAATTCTAATGCAAATTCTGTGTGCCCTCTGAAATTTCACAATTGATGCATCTAATTGTTGTTCTACATCTTCCGGCTGATCTTAATCTCTTTGTCATGCTCCCACAACTTGGTTGTGCCTGCGTTGATGTAGCTGGTCTTGCCGCTGCGGCACAGCTTCGCACACCTATCTCCTTAGTTTCTCCTCTTCCTGATGCAATCTTCCACTGCTAAGCGGCATCTCTTCCTCTCTAGTCAGCCAGAGCTCTTTAGAGAGTGGCCATCTTAGAGGACATGCATGCCACCTCCCAGCTTCTCAAGTTCTGATCAGCAAATGTTTTGCCTCAACTGCCAAGTGGAAGATCGTTCAGCTCTGAACTTGAGCACCCTCACATTACCTCCATGAGAAGCCGGGACTACTTGCCATTACAATCACAAAGACTCAAGTGCAGAAAAATTCTACTTAGGCTAGTATCCAGAGGCATAATAGGATGGGAGACGTCAGAGGAAAAAGACTTCAAACCAAATGATTGAGGCCCACTAGCCTTTGCTTGGTCTTTGGTCCCCCGAACAGGGTCTTACACCCCCACAACCCACACAATTATCACCAGCACCACAATATTACCACCATCAACTTCTTTACTTCCACCACCATACAAATACCTCTCACTATCATTACCACTACCGCCTTGATAAAGATTCGGACATTACTAGAGCAATGGTAAATTCACATCCAACTTACTGGTTCTGTGTGGTAAACCTTACCCAATGCCACACAATTACAAGTTAAACCCCCTGGAAGGGGGTATCATAATTTGAAGTCCACTTTTCCGGTCAGAAACCACACAGAAATCGCTATTCCATGGTGTTTATCTCTTACATTTACCACCTGCTTTGAGCAGCTGTTAAATGGATTGATGGCCCTCTGGGTGGGGTGTGGGTGAGGAAGCAAGGTGGGCCAAGAGGGGAGGGAAGGACTTTTCTGAAACAGAAAGTATTTTACATTAAAAAAATGGTGACTGAGGCTTGGCTGCTGCTGAAATCAAAGTTTCATGTAATTCATTGGGCGGACTTACCAGCAGGAACATTTGGGCAGGGTTTTCCTACACCTGGAAACATTTAGAGTGAAACAAATGTGAAAATCATGTGTTAATTCCATTCTGCTTGACTTGTAATCATACCGTACCACCATTATCATGCTAACCATTACCAGCAACACCAGCATTACCACTGCCAACACATCAGTAACGAATACCAACACACCCACCTTAACATGTACCCTTTCATATATATTATACATAGAAATAATTATTAAACATATTTCCAATAGTTAGGCTCAGGCAATATGTGCATAATTTTCTATGCGGAAATTATGCAAAATGGCCAAAAAATATTCCAAGTTTAGTTGTTTGTGTTGTTCCTATGCTCTCGCAATAGGATTTTTACCTTAAACAGAGTTTCACTTATGTGATGTGGTGTAATAGCACAGTCTCTGGAATTGTGTGTAACAATTGTAAGACAAAATGCCTAACGTTATGCAAGATTACTCCAGCATAAATGAAATACCTACTGGGAATATGTAATATCAGTCTTTCCATGGAGGCCATCTTTATGAGTATCCCAGAACAGTATCCCTTTGAGGGGATCCTTCTCTAGGCCATTCCAAGTACTGCAGTATATCTAGACCTAAAGTTATTGGCAGGGTCGGCTTTAGTGTTGGTGGTGCCTGGTGCGACAATCTATTTTGGCACCCTCCCCCATATGACCTCCTCCTTGGATTCCCTCACTACCAACCGGACAAAGGTGCCCCTCATCTCTCCATAGCCCCTCTCTCAAATACATTTCATTTGTTTTAAAGCGCCAGTAAAAGCTGGCTTTACTATTCCACTCAGCTATCCACATAAAATGCAGATATGTTCTTTGCAGCAGACATATAAACCCTCTGTGCTACTTTATTGCAGCCAAAACTGTCACTAGGCAAAACTCCATATCTCTGTCTAGAAGGAAGTTTAATCACAAGAGTTATCTTGACATTTTTATTGCTGCCTGAAAGCTAGAAAGACATGAAATTCTGCAGCAGGTGATTTTAAATCCCTGGTTATTGCTAAACACAGTGACCCCTCCTAAGATCAGTGCCTTCCCCTTCAGGTCAGCGCCCAGTGCGGCCGCACCGGTTGCACCGCCCTAAAGCAGGCCCTGGTTATTGGCTCCATAAACACCAGACTCGATAATTCTTGGCCTGTGGGTTCCAGACCTGGACCATGAAGCAAAGTTGCAGGAGCTGCAGGTAGCTGGAACACCCGACCTGTGCCTTCTTTCTGACACACTATGGGTGGCAGCAAACTCTGACACGCTTTGGGTAGCAACAAACGCTTCCCCTTCACCTGATCATCCATTCCCTCTGCCCCATCCTATGCACAGAAAGGGACTCTTAAAGTCCCCGCAAACATTTAACACTTTCTTGGAGCAAGTGGTAAACGAGTTTGGATTTGGACTCATTATTTCCCCTGGACAGTGGAAATGAGCCAGAGTTGGACCCAGTATTCCCATGACTTCCTGTAATTATGATTTATGTTCAGGGCTAGTGTCGGAATCAGACGTTCTGGCCACTGCTGTCCCGCACCTAAATCTCGGCAACTCATAAAGAGGGCCATAGACAAGCCATACACTTATAGATTACCCATACGTGTTAAAAGATATTTGCGCCTGAGCTAAACTATTTCTTTTTTAAAAGAAAAACATTTGTCATTTGAAAACCTGAGAGACATGGGAAGCCGCTGAACTCGAAATGTGCAGCACACGTCGGTTCAAGTTCGATTGAGCTGCTGTGTTTTACAGTTGAATCAAATTATTTAAAATCATAGGATAGTTTACAGTAAGATGAGCATTTCACTAGCTAAAGTGAATAACATAAACACGGCTGGCTTTTTTTTCATTAAAAATGATGTCGGCAGACTTGGAAGCTAGGGGCTTTATTTACAGGGATCCATTTGAGACACATGCTCCAGTGGTGATACTTCTTCGTTTGGAGCAGATTTCTGTTTTTTAGGAGTTCAGAAATATTCACACTGGTACAATTTATGATAATTGTAGATTTACTGGAGTACTAAAAAGGATAGCATGTCTTCATGTGAAAATTACACAGATAGAAACAAATGAAAAATGTGCAATAGAGAATGTAACGTTTTAGCTCTGGCAGGGCAGTGCAGCTATTTGCCTGACCTAATGTTTCCAATTCTTTGAAATAAGCTTTGAGGGGGCTTTACATCAACCTAGAAGAGTCTGTCTCACCTAAAGCTATTGGCTGTTTAGCATAGCATTCTTCCTTCTAGGAAGTGTTTCCTTTTTAATTCATGAACATCTATTTTACATTGAATATTACAGTCAAACATCACACTCTTTGAAAAGGAGGCAATTAAATGGTAAATGGCCACATGCCACTATCTTGGGGTAAGGATATACTGGACGGAGGGAGACCTACTGAAGGGAAAGCTTGGAAGTGCCATTGAAGCACTGAATTTCCTCCTAAATCTCCTTCTGGAATTCCCTTTCACTATCTGAGACAGGGGGAATAGCACCATTTAAAATAATGATGCTCCTGCAGCTCTTCTGTTATTTCACCCACATACCGACAATTATTCCTAAAACATGTAAGGAACTAGGGGTCAGATATACAAAGCCATTAAGTGGTCACAAAGTCTGTGATTTGCCAAATCCTAGGATTAGTGAATGCTAAATGGCTTTTACAAATGTACTTAACCCATTTTGTGATTAGATAAGTGGTTAGTAAATAACGAAAAACATTCCAAATCACAATTTAAAAGGGGCATTTTTAGGGCATCCTTCCAAATTCTGACGCATAATGCTATGTATCAATGGTTTGCTGGCGCAATTTCAGTCAATCTATCAATCAATTAATTAATTAATCAATCAGCATTTGTACAGTGCAACACTGTCACCCCTAGGGGTCTCTGGGTGCTGTGTCTCAGTCGAAGAGCCAGGTCTTGTGACTCATTCTGAAGTCTGCCAGCAAGGGGACTGTACGGAGCTGGAAGGGAAGGTCATGCCATTTTGCAATTTCCTAATTGCTAATCACAAGGTTTTGAAATTAGGGAATTGCAAAACGGTTTCTTAGTACATCTGGCCCATAGATTCCTATTTGAAATAGGTGGGGTCTGTTTTGGAAAATTTGAAAGACAAATGGGAGACAGTCTTTGGAAGGGACCTGTACAACAAGGAATAGGAAAAAGCCTTAGAAAACCCCCGCAGGTTTTCCAGTAATGAGAGACTTCAGAATATCCAGTTAAATCACTTGCATAGATCCAACATCAGTGACAGTAACAGTAAGCAAAATGAATGTAACCTCCCCTTCTAATTGCCTAATTGGATTTGAACAGACTGGTTTTCGTCTTATGGTTTACGACTTCATAATGACGATGAAAGACCCCGTGACCTGCCGATTCTACACAGATGTAGCGAGAAGATGAGCTCAATAGATGGACTTTGGTACACACTCTCCTGCAGGACATGCTCCTAAGCAAAGGGGATAAATAATATGCTGGCACTAAATGAGGGCCCAGGAACTTTATCCCCTCCCTAAGGGAGAAGGAACATGTCAGCCTTCACCAGACATCATATCAGCCCTTTGGTTCCCTCCAATGAATTTCTAGGTAGATTTTCGAACTCGTTCTGCCCTCGAGGGAACTTTCCCAGAAGATGCCCATATGTAAAACTATGCTAAATGAAGAGTTTGGAATTGCCTCTCAGTCAATATAGTTGGGGGTTAGGTTAAAACATGTGACACAGAATCGAGAAAGATACAAAGGGGCATATTATCAAGAACGGCGTTAAAATTATCGCCGCTTTAGCGGCAGAAAACTGCCGCGAAAGTGGCGATAATGGGCTTGATAATATGCCCTTGAGAATTCCAATAGAAGCCCATGTTGACACCAGAACATGTGCTTCTATTGGAATTCTCAAGGGCATATTATCAAGCCCATTATCGCCGCTTTAGCAGCAGACTTCTGCCGCTAAAGCGGCGATAATTTTAACGCCGCTTCTTGATATTATGCCCCAAAGTTCTCAATTAAGCATAATTGTTTGGTGATTGATTGTACCCCTATGCTTCAAAAGGTCTTGAGTTCTATGGAAATCAGTTATAAATGTTGATTTTTTTTGTAGAGTATCACAATTTGTCACATTAGCTAATATATATATCTCTTTCTGCATTTGAGCCAGAAAACGGTTATTTATTTGCTATTTTCCCACCTCTGGCAAAGCCAACAGGGATGCCTTTAATGTGATATACAGCATTTGTGAGAACATGCTTGTGAGTACCTGTGTTTACATGACTTGGCATATTAAAGTCAGACATGTTAGCTTTGCTAGTGCTTGGTTTTCTCATTCCTGTCCAAGACAATTTTATGTGTCCCCCTGAAGACTTCCTTTCCTACATCCCTGTTAGTATGAGACCTCTTCCCTCCTCTTTCTTAACCTGAAAAGTTACAGATTCCGTCATTTGACAGGAGCAAGTTTGTGAGCCTTTCTAGAGTGGAACAATACCTGGAATGTTACATGAATACCCAGAAACCCTTGTGCTTGTGAGTGCTCACCTACGTCGCTAGAACGCCCAACCCAGAAATACCCACAGTCCTGCCTCTAAATGGCGAATGCAACATTCTGTCACCATGAGCTAAACGCTGCATCCAAAACTGGAACGTACAATTGGAAAATTCCGCTTTTTTTCATACCATGAAGCACAATGTGGAATTCATCCCTCGAGAGACCCATCCAACAATCATCAGTGTTAATGCCCTGGTCACGTGATAGGCAGTACAAAAGTTCCTGAATATCAGACGAAACGCTCGGTGCGGGTTTTGGAGACTGTAGGACTTGGCCTTTTTGGTTAAAGTTCCCTAAACTTTTTGCTTTCCCCCTAGACCGTTTTCCTGACCTAGAGATGCCAATTTAGATGCTTTGGGTACTTTGCCACTGCTGATCAGTGTCAAAGTACAGGAATTCCCTGTGTAAAATGTATGGTGATTGGTTGGCCATGATTGGTATGTTTGCCTTACTAGTAAAAGTCCCTAGTGATGTGCACTGTGTGTGCAAGGGCTAGTAATGCAAGGGCGCGCAGAGAAGGGAACTCAGACCTTCAGTGTAGGGCCTGCGCTCAGAATGCTAAGTTAGCATGTTGTCCTGACAAGTGCAACCACTTGTCAGGCCTGACTTTCCCTTCTACATACACATAGGGCACCCCTGTGGTAGGTCTCAGGTAACCCCTGGGTAGGGTGCAGTGTAGGTAAAAGGCAGAACATAAACTGAGGTGTGTGTTGTGTTCTGGCAGTAAAAAACTCTCCATTTCGTTTTTCACTGCTGAAAGGCCATTTTGCCCATAGGACAGAATGGGGGAGGCTAGGTGTTGTATTTGTTAGCCTAGTTTCCTGTCAGTTTATAATGGAGAGGTGAAGTTTGGTATGTGTGAACTCACAGTGTCATAATGCATCTTTCTGTAAAGGTGGTTTTGTCACTGTGTGTTTATAAACCACTCTTTTAGAAGTGGCTGAGTTTTATGCTCTGAGCATTCCTGTGTGTCTCTGAAATGTGGATTGTCTGTCTGGAATTGAAAGGTGAGAGGAGCTGGGAGAGGTCTTGACCCAGGGAGGGATTGAGATGGCACCAGGCTGCCCTGCATCTGGAGAGTAGGGGGAGGAGAAGCCCGGGAGGTGAAAAGGCCTGGGCTGGTGCTATAAACCAATTGACCCATCTCCTGCTGAGTGATTAAGGATCCAGACCCCCAGTATCAAAGGGAGAGATGTGACACTGGGAGGGAGACACCCAGAACAGATTTAGGGAGGGGTCAGGGACCCCTGAGCACATACAAACTTCAAAGACAGTAAGGGGTATAACTATGAGAGCTGAAACCCCTGAAAGTTGGAATGAAACAGATATGGATTGAGACTGAAAAGGCTTGGACCCATTCTGTGGTCAAGAGGAACCTCTGCTAAAGAAGGAACAACTGAAGAGACTGTGGTGGATAGACCAATCCTTGCTTCGTGATCTGGGGCTGGTCTGCAGTTTGCTGTTCTAACTAAGGAAGAGGGTGTTGGGACTGTGCTTGGAGGCGCTGGGTCCCCCTGCTTGAAGAAGACTGTGCTTTGTGCTGTGTCTTGTAACCCCAAGGGCCCGAGGTGAGCTGGCTCCCTGTTTGGAAATACAGGATCATAAAAGTTTCCAGAGAAGTCCCAAGCAACGGGGTGTGCGTGTGCTTTGTGCCGCTTGAGACCCTCAGAAGTTGTGCCGTGTGATCGTGGGCACGCAGGAGTAAGCTAAGTCTACGACGCGCAGAGTGCGTGTCGTGGTGCAGGCCAAGGCGTTGGTGAGGAGCGTCTGGTCGTGGAGTGCACAGGGAGACGAGGCGAGGCTCGGACGCGCAAGTGTGCATGTCGTGGTGCAGCCCGGGTGCTAGTGAAGAGTGCCTGGGCCTCGTGTGCACGAAAGGAAGCAGCGAGACTCGGATGCGCAGTATGAGTGTCGTGGTGCAGTCAGGGTGTTGGTGAGGAGCGCCTGGACATCGTGTGCACCAGCGGAAGAAATGAGTCTCGGACGCGCTGGGTGCGTGTCGTGGTGCAGCCCGGGTGTTGGTGAGGAGTGCCTGGGCCTCGTAGGCACCAAAAGAAGAAGTGAGTCTCCGACATGCAAGGGTGCATGTCGTGGTGCAGCCAGGGCGTGAGGAAGAGCGCCTGGACATTGTGTGCACAGGGAGAAGAGGTGAGTCTCGGACGCATGGGAGTGCGTGTCATGGTACAGCCAGGGCGTGAGGAAGAGCTCCTGGACATTGTGTTCACCGGGAGAAGAGGCAAGGCTCGAACGCGCAGGGTGCGTGTTGAGGTGCAAGCGGAGCGTTCGTGAAGAGCACCGGATCATCGTGAGCACCAGAGAAGAGGCAAGTCTCGGACGCGCGGTGTGTGTGTCGAAGTACAACCTGAGGTGCTGGTGAGGAGTGCCAGGTTAGGTTGTGCACCAAACTGAAGTAAAGTCTCCACATTGCTGAGGGCGGGTCTCGGTGTGAACTGAGTCCGCCGGAGTGAGGGCCAAATCATCGGGGCCCTCGGAGTCCATCAGTAGCGGCCCGGACCGGCAGCAACGGAAGAGCTGAGCCACCGGCCCGAGTCTGCCAAAACCCATGACGGAGTTCTGGATCAAGGCCCAAGTCGCTGACGTCGGGGAGGAGAGTGGGATCGCGCCCCCCCAGGTAACGTGGATCAACACCTGGGGTGGGGTGCGGGCCCGGAGGGACACTCTCTTGGCCTCCCGCTCAGTCAACTGCGCGAGCCATTGCTTCGGCTCGGATCCCGGCCCGTGCTGACCCAGGACGGGGCAGTACTGGGGCCGGATGGGAAGCAGTACTTTGTGTGTCATCATTTGATCCATAACGGGGGCACTGTTACTGGAGCACGTAAAACTGTCGTATTACACAATTGCATTATTGCTGCTAACGAACTATCGAACTGTCGAATGACGCCTGACCTCATTTGTGCCTATCGAACTTTATGCTTGGTGCGCTATGCACTGCGTTATTTCTCCCATGCATATTATTTGATTGTAACGTAGCGCATTGTATGATTTCGTCAGTGCACAATATCTAAGAATAACGTGGCGCAGTGTATTATTTTTTTATTGCACCGCACAGGATTGTAGCGTGACGCATTGCTTTGTTTCTTCCTGGTACAGGGCATGCTGGTGGTGATACTCATTGCATTATTCCTTCAATTGCAAAGTACATGACTGTGGCGCTACGTATGGCATTATTTCTCTGGTGCACAGTATAAGAGAATATCGTTACGCATTGCAGTATTGTTTCCTTATGCAACGTGTGTGTTTCTAGCAATACGACTGGTCTAACCTATTGGGAAACGGTTAGAGAAGAGCTTAACTGTTGGTTAGACGCGGTGGTTGGGATTAGAACCTACCAACCCACCGGAAAGAATACTACCCGTTCTTATATGTTGATTTTGTATCGTGTGGTCGTATCGTATAATTTCTTATATAAAGATTATACTCTTTTTATCAATTCTCGTGTGGAGTCGATTTGTGATGACATCATGGGGTTATTGTGAGCGTGGTCGCACATACTGAACACTCATGACTTGGAGATAAGCCTGGCTGCTTGTGCCAAGCTACTAAGGGGGTGAGCAGGGCTATCTCAGACGGTGTCCTTACTTAGCCTAACGTTGAAGCGAGGGGTCGAGGGCACACGCCTCCAGCATTTGGTGGTGGCGGTAAGCGAAAGGGACCTCCACTTCCAACATTTGGTGGCAGAGCGGTGGGATTCGATCCTAATAGAAAGTAAACGGGTATGTGCAAAACCACTCACAGTAATTGATGTTCATCATAAATTGATTGTAGACCGCGATACAACAACATATTGTTTTTTGATTTGGTGGTTCTAAGTTTAATCCACACATCATGTCTCAGGGTGAGAGCCAGATAGCCGGTGAGGCTGAGATTGCAGAATTGGAGTTTGACATTGAGGCACTGTTTACCTACAAGGTTGATCAGTTGAGGAAATTCTGCAGGGCTTTGGGATGTCCCATGAAGAGTAGCGCCAAGAAGGAGGAGCTGCAGGTGGGCTTGAGGGCCTGGTGGGAAGCCAAAGAGGCTCAGGAGACAGGTGATGGTGAGGTGGATGAGGATGACCCAGGGAATGGATTTGGTCCACAGGATTTGCCAGTGGAGGGACCAGCCAGAGGGGCTGGTAGTGGCCATTCAGGGAGGAGTCTTTCACCAGAGGAGTTGGAGGAAAACCAAAGGGTCAGGCTGCATGAGTTGGAGGTGTTAAAGCTTAAAACTCAGGCAGAGGAGAGCAGGAACGCTCTCGCGTTGGAAGAGAAACGGCTCCTCTTCACTCATGAGTTAAGCATGAGGGAACTGGACATTAAGGGTAGACAAGCGGAGCCCAGTTCAAATGGTGGCAGCGCACCACCAGTGCCAGGAGGGAAAGTGTACATTCCCAAGGATTTAGTGCGAGATTATCAGAGGGGAGATGACATTTATGCGTGGTTCACGGCATATGAGATCGCACTAAGGATGAATGAGGTACCTGAAAAGCATTGGGGGGGTGGGCCTATGGAAACACTTTGAGGCTGCAGGGAGGGACGTTCTAACACCCTTAGAGAGGGCGGGAACCCTGACCTACGCTAACATGAGGGAGGCTTTATGCTTCCGGTATGGGCTCACTCCTGAACAATACCGACAGAAGTTCAGGGCCTCCAAGAAACTAGAATCCCCTACTTGGGTAGAATGCGTGAATGAGTACACACGGGCACAGGATGGTTGGATGCTGGGCAGCAAGGTCGATGATTTTAAGGGCTTATGCAATTTAATCAGTTGGGAGCACTTGAGTAGCCTGTGTGTTCCAGAGCTGCGTCAGCATCTATTGGATAGTAAGCTGACTGATCCCAGTAAGCTTGCTGAGGAGGCGGACCACTGGACTAGTACCCGAGTCCACAAGGGGATTGGGAGTGCCACTGCCAAGAGTGTGCAGGGTCCCCCGCTGAAGGTGGGGGAGGAGAAGGGTAATCACAACGAGTCTCCTAAAGGGCCCCAAGGTAGTTCCCCCAAGAAAGGGTCCCAGTCTCCCAAGGCCAAGAGGGCCTGGGCCTTCAAGGGCAAGAAGGAGCCCTGAGGTCCGCCTACATGTTACTTCTGTAAGGAAGTGGGTCATATCTCCCCTAAATGCCCCAAAAAGTCATCTGCACCCACTGGTGCTCCAACACCTGGTTTAGTGAGTGTAGCGTTGGGGGAGGAACTGAGTCCTTGGAATGGGGAGGAGCAAGCGACTATGACCCTGGTCTCCTTGGGAGACCGCAAGATGGTCCAGGAAATCCCTCTGCCTGAGAACACTAAGAAATACAGGCAGTGGGTGACCATCAATGGATGGAGGGTGGAGGCTCTGAGGGACACCGGAGCCAGTTTGACATCTGTCAGGTGTCAGTGGGTGTCTGAAGAGCAAGTAATTCCTGATGTGCTTCACCCTGTAATGTCAGCAGACAATTCAGTGCACCTCTGCAAGGTGGCGCTGGTTCCCTTTGAATGGGGAGGGGTCTCAGGTTCTTTGAAGGTAGTGGTAAGTCCATCAATGCCTGTAGCCTGTCTGCTCGAGAATGACCTGGAGAGTTCCCCCTGGAAGGAGGTGGAGCGCCAGGCGCATTTGGATATGTTGGGTCTACCTGAGTGGGCTTGTGTGACCACTCGGTCTATGGTAGCCAGTAAAGGTATTCAAGAGAACCTGGAGCCTGAAACAGTGGCCCAGGTACCTGCCAGTAAGAGAAGCGGCAGGGGGCGCGGGAAACTGGCCCCCATGGTTCCCATAGTCCAGGAGGAGGAACCCTTGGCGGGGGATGCCCTGGAGCCTACGGGGGAACAAGTGGCTGAACTAGGGGACCTACCCGGGCTGACCGAATGGCAGCAGGATGGGGGGCCCTCCAAGGAGGAATTCTGTGAGGAGCAGAAGAAGTGCCCTTCTCTTGTGGGTTTGCGGCAGCAGGCAGCAAACCAGGCAGCCGGTGATCAGTCAGGATCACACTTGATTTACTGGGAAAACGATCTCCTGTATAGTGAGCCAAGGGTGGCTGAGTCGGGGTCAGCCCGGGCGCTAGTGGTGCCCCAGCGCTTCAGAGCCTTCCTATTGGGGTTGGCTCATGATGTACCTTTGGCAGGACATTTGGGGCAGGACAAGACCTTTGAGCGGCTTGTCACCCACTTCTACTGGCCCCAGATGCGCAAGAGTTCTGATACTCATTGCAGGACCTGTCAGACTTGTCAGGCGAGTGGTAAGAGTGGAAGGAAGCAAAAGGCTCCCCTCCAACCCTTCACGGTGGCCAGCACACCCTTTGAGAGGGTGGGCATTGACATTGTGGGGCCTCTGGATCCCAAGACGGTCATGGGCAACAGGTTCATCCTGGTCTTGGTGGATCATGCCACCCGGTACCCGGAAGCCATCCCTCTCCAGACGGTGACGGCCCCCGTGGTGGGCCGTGCACTGATGGGGATTTTCTCCCGTGTGGGGTTCCCCAGAGAGGTGGTGTCCGACAGGGGTACTAATTTCATATCACGGTATATGAAATCTCTGTGGAAGGAGTGTGGTGTAACTTATAAGTTCACCACACCTTACCACCCCCAGGGCAATGGTTTGGTTGAGAGGTTTAACCGGACCTTGAAGGGCATGATTATGGGGCTGGAAGAACCCATGAGGCGTAAGTGGGACGACCTCTTGCCATGCCTACTGTTTGCCTATAGGGAGGTGCCACAGAAGTCATTGGGGTTTAGTCCCTTTGAGCTCCTGTATGGGCACCCGGTCAGAGGACCTTTGAGTTTGGTGAAGGAGGGCTGAGAGAAGGCTCCTAGTAAACCCCCCCCAGGATGTATACAGCTACATGCTGGCCTTCAGGAACCAAATTAGGCGTTTCAGGCAGCTCGCTCAGGCGAACCTGGAAGCTAGCCAGGAGGATTGGGTAATGGTCAGCATGGTAACTGATTTGGAGGGGTTATCAGATTTGGCCCCAGGGGAGCCTAGGCTCAGAAATTATTTTCCAGGATTGCGCCACACCGGGTTAGGGTGTGGGTTCCTTGATTCCCGGGAGCCTGCATGAGAACCGGACCCCTGGTCATGGGCCCAGGGGCCTGAAGGGGCCCCAGAGAGGGAAGGAGGGCCAGGTGTCACGAGGAGATCCCAGAGTAGGGAGGAGGGGTTGCTGGCTAGCCCCTTGTCTCCAAAGGAGGGGAGGCAGAGTGAGCAGCACCCCCAGGGATCAGCAGCAACACCCAGGAAACTGGGGGGGCATAGGAGAGCCCCCGGGTGGAGGCCTCCTGCCTGGGTGCCAGCAGTTTGGGGAAGAACACCTAATGTCAGGAGGGCATGGGGAGTCTGTAGCCAGAGCTCCTGCCGTTCTGAAGTTTGTGGGTGCCATTCCTAAGTGGCAGGCCCAGAAAACTAAATGGAAGATTAAGAAAGGGTTGTGTTCCCCGGTGGGGACACTGAGGGGACATGGTCCAGCCAGTAGGGCTGGGTCCCCTAGGAGTGACCAAGGTAGACCCACTCTTAATCTAGAGGGCAGGATAATTGGAGGTAGTATCCTGCCCGATGGGTCTCCCCAGGGTACCACTCTAGGGAGGGGTTGGCATGGGTCCAGCACTCCTGGAGGGATCCCCCTGGTGGGGTGGGGTCCATGAAACAGCATTGTTGGCTCAGGGGGTGGTGATCAAGAAGTCCCCCTGGGGGTAGGAAGGCGAGGAACAGGAGGGTGTCCCTGTGGTAGAGGGCCTGCGTCCTGGTTCTATTGCCCGAAGCCGGGAAGTCCATCAAATTAATGATTGGTCTCCCCTGGCTTTTGGCTGGGAGGGGGTTGTGTAGGACTTGGCCTTTTTGGTTAAAGTTCCCTAAACCTTTTGCTTTCCTCCTAGACCGTTTTCCAGACCTAGAGATGCCAATTTAGATGCTTTGGGTACTTTGCCACTGCTGATCAATGTCAAAGTACAGGAGTTCCCTGTGTAAAATGTATGGTGATTGGTTGGCGATGATTGGTATGTTTGCCTTACTAGTAAAAGTCCCTAGTGATGTGCACTGTGTGTGCAAGGGCTAGTAATGCAAGGGCGCGCAGAGAAGGGAACTCAGGCCTTCAGTGTAGGGCTTGCATGCAGAATGCTAAGTTAGCATGTTGTCCCTACAAGTGCAACCACTTGTCAGGCCTGACTTTCCCTTCTACATACACATGGGGCACCCCTGTGGTAGGTCTCAGGTAACCCCTGGGCAGGGTGCAGTGTAGGTAAAAGGCAGAACATAAACTGAGGTGTGTGTTGTGTTCTGGCAGTGAAAAACTCTCCATTTCGTTTTTCACTGCTGAAAGGCCATTCTGCCCATAGGACAGAATGGGGGAGGCTAGGTGTTGTATTTGTTAGCCTAGTTTCCTGTCAGTTTATAATGGAGAGGTGAAGTTTGGTATGTGTGAACTCACAGTGTCATAATACATCTTTTTGTAAAGGTGGTTTTGTCACTGTATGTTTATAAACCACTCTTTTAGAAGTGGCTGAGTTTTGTGCTCTGAGCATTTCTGTGTGTCTCTGAAATGTGGATTGTCTGTCTGGAATTGAAAGGTGAGAGGAGATGGGAGAGGTCTTGACCCAGGGAGGGATTGAGATGGCACCAGGCTGCCCTGCATCTGGAGAGTAGGGGGAGGAGAAGCCCGGGAGGTGAAAAGGCCTGGGCTGGTGCTATAAACCAATTGACCCATCTCCTGCTGAGTGATTAAGGATCCAGACCCCCAATATCAAAGGGAGAGAGGTGACACTGGGAGGGAGACACCCAGAACTGATTTAGGGAGAGGTCAGGGACCCCTGAGCACATACAAACTTCAAAGACAGTAAAGGGTATAACTATGAGAGCTGAAACCCCTAAACGTTGGAATGAAACAGATATGGATTGAGACTGAAAAGGCTTGGACCTATTCTGTGGTCAAGAGGAACCTCTGCTAAAGAAGGAACAACTGAAGAGACTGTGGTGGATAGACCAATCCTTGCTTCGTGATCTGGGGCTGGTCTGCAGTTTGCTGTTCTAACTAAGGAAGAGGCTGTTGGGACTGTGCTTGGAGGCGCTGGGTCCCCCTGTTTGAAGAAGACTGTGCTTTGTGCTGTGTCTTGTAACTCCAAGGGCCCGAGGTGAGCTGGTTCCCTGTTTGGAAATACAGGATCATAAAAGTTTCCGGAGAAGTCCCAAGCAACACGGTGTGCGCGTGCTTTGTGCCGCTTGAGACCCTCAGAAGTTGTGCTGTGTGATCGTGGGCACGCAGGAGTAAGCTAAGTCTAAGACGCGCAGAGTGCGTGTCGTGGTGCAGGCCAAGGCATTGTTGAGGAGCGTCTGGTCGTGGAGTGCACAGGGAGATGAGGCAAGGCTCGGACGCGCAAGTGTGCATGTCGTGGTGTTGCCTGGGTGCTAGTGAAGAGCGTCTGGGCCTCATGTGCACCAAAGGAAGCAGCGAGACTCGGACGCGCAGTGTGTGTGTCGTGGTGCAGTCAGGGCGTTGGTGAGGAGCGCCTGGACATCGAGTGCACCAGCAGAAGAAGTGAGTCTCGGATGCGCCGGGTGCGTTTCGTGGTGCAGCCCGGGTGTTGGTGAGGAGCGCCTGGGCCTCGTTGGCACCAAAAGAAGAAGTGGGTCTAACGTGCAAGGGTGCGTGTCGTGGTGCAGCCAGGGCGTGAAGAAGAGCGCCTGGACATCGTGTGCACCAGGAGAAGAGGTGAGACTTGGACGCGTAGGAGTGCGTGTCGTGGTGCAGCCAGGGCGTGAGGAAGAGCGCCTGGACATCGTGTGCACCGGGAGAAGAGGCTCGGCTCGAACGCGCAGGGTGCGTGTTGAGGTGCAAGCGGAGCATTGGTGAAGAGCGCCGGATCGTCGTGAGCACCAGAGAAGAGGCAAGTCTCGGACGCGCGGTGTGCGTGTCGAAGTACAACTTGAGGTGCTGGTGAGGAATGCCGGGTTAGGTTGTGCACCAAACTGAAGTAAAGTCTCCACAGTGCTGAGGGTGGGTCTCGGTGTGGACCGAGTCCGCCGGAGTGAGGGCCAAGTCATCGGGGCCCTCGGAGTCCATCAGTAGCGGCCCGGACCGGCAGCCACGGAAGAGCTCAGCCGCCAGCCGGAGTCCGCCAAAACCCGTGACGGAGTTCTGGATCAAGGCCCAAGTCGCTGACGTCCGGGAGGAGAGTGGGATCGTGCCCCCCCCAGGTAACGTGGATCAACACCTGGGGTGGGGTGCAGGCCCGGAGGGACACTCTCTCGGCCTCCCGCTCAGTCAGCTGCGCGAGCCGTTGCTTCGGCTCGGATCCCGGCCCGTGCTGACCCAGGATGGGGCAGTACTGGGGCCGGAGTGGAAAGCAGTACTTTGTGTGTCATCATTTGATCCATAACGGGGGCACTGTTACTGGAGCACATAAAACTGTCGTATTACACAATTGCATTATTGCTGCTAACGAACTATCGAACTGTTGTATGACGCCTGACCTCATTTGTGCCTAACGAACTTTATGCTTGGTGCGCTAAGCACTGCATTATTTCTCCCATACATAATATTTGATTGTAACGTAGCGCATTGTATGATTTCGTCAGTGCACAGTATCTGAGTATAACGTGGCGCAGTGTATTATTTCTTTATTGCACCGCACAGGATTGTAGCGTGACGCATTGCTTTGTTTCTTCCTGGTACATGGCATGCTGGTGGTGATACTCATTGCATTATTCCTTCAAAAATTGCAAAGTACATGACTGTGGCGCTACTTATGGCATTATTTCTCTGTTGCACAGTATAAGAGAATATCGTTACGCATTGCAGTATTGTTTCCTTATGCAAAGTTGTGTGTGTTTCTAGCAATACGACTGGTCTAACCTATTGGGAAACGGATAGAGAAGAGCTTAACTGTTGGTTAGACGCGGTGGTTGGGATCAGAACCTACCAACCCACCGGAAAGAATACTACCCGTTCTTATATGTTGATTTTGTATCGTGTGGTCGTATCGTATAATTTCTTATATAAAGATTATACTCTTTTTATCAATATTCGTGTGGAGTCTATTTGTCATGACATCATGGGGTTATTGTGAGCATGGTTGCACATACTGAACACTCGTGCCTTGGAGATAAGCCTGGCTGCTCGTGCCAAGCTACTAAGGGGGTGAGCAGGGCTATCTCAGACGGTGTCCTTACTTAGCCTAACGTTGAAGTGAGGGGTCGAGGGCGCACGCCTCCAGCATTTGGTGGCGGCGGTAAGCGACAGGGACCTCCACTTCCAACAGAGACTTTTAAACGCATTCATTTATTAACTCTTTTCTGTCATAGCTATATTTTCCAAATTAACATTTCATTTGAATTTAACGTAATCCTGTAAAGGTCCTGAAAGGCTAACTCGACATCCACTTACATTTCCACTGTCTAAAATGATATCACTAATCTGCCAACTCTCTAATTTTGCCCATTATTCTAAAACGAATGAAAAATGTGGCAATGGCAAAAAGCAGATGTGATGATTTTATTAATAACAGATGCATTATTGTAATTCTTGTTCCGTTTTCTATCACCAAGCCTTTACATTCGCTTTCAGAATATAGAGTACGGCCATTTCACAGTATTATTTACATCTGTGCTTTATTAATGTATCATTTTAATATTTTGCCTATTTACAAAACGCTTTGTCTTCTGGAAAAATAATGTTGTCTATACACTTGATATGCACTCCACTCCCAGGTAACCGCCCCCACCACCCCAGCCCCAGGGGGTTAAAGCTATAGTGTGTCCTTAACAGAAAAGGAGACCGTGTTGACCGGATAACGACTGGTTGAATATGATTGATTGCTGTTTCCAAATATGTAAATTTTGAAACTAGTGTGCAGCCAGCTATATAGCGTGACTTCTCTATTAACAGAAAGCTATTTTAAGGTGATTTACCTTCCAATACTAATATTTTGTCTTGGACTTCAGGATAAAGCGCTGTTTCCTTATTTAATGAATGGTTTCCACTTAAGACCGTCTTTCTGCGTTGCATCGCTGCGTCATTCAGCTGTCATTTCATGAATTCTCGCTAAACAATGTTTGAAAGCATCGTTCCTTGCCTTCCAAGAGGAAGAGCTGAAGTGGCCTCTTCTGCGCAGCGCATAGACAGAGTTGCACCTATGCAGGAGCTGTCTGCTGTCGATGATCTTTCCAATCTCCCTTAGAGGAGGGTGGAATAAGGGAAGACGTACTGAATGATTAGATTCTTATTCAGATGACAAAAATAGATCCAAGAATGTATTCTCCGCCATTGACTGGTTAGTGTAATTCACCGACTCCCTGTGGCGCCTGCATCTTGTTGACAGCACAGAGCTTTCCTTCTACTTGTAATTTTCATAATGTGTGCCTTTTTAAACGCTATACATTTTCATAATAGGTGCTTTTTAAACAGCTGTATGAGCATGGAACGTAAAAGTTGGCTGCTGCGGTTATTTAAACAAAGATATGTTTTGTAATGCGCAAATTAATAAGGACTTTTAGAACTGAGCCTATGTATGAGAAATGCGTTTTGTTTAGGAGAGAGCTTCACTGTATCACGATGTATCACTAATTCTTGGTGATAAACGTAGTGAAATCAGTTTTTCAAATAATGCAAAATACTATCATAAAGGCACTGCTTGATAAAAGGAAAGACAAGTTCACAAATTAAGGGGCTCATTACGATGGCAGTCAAACGAGCGTCCGACCGCCATTGAAGCGGGAGTGAGATCGGCCAACAAGGAGCCGGTGGTCCCACCCACCATATTTTGATCAGACCACCGTGTAGGTGGTCGTAAAATGCCTTTTGCTACTGCGGCTTGTGCTGCTGCCCGGAAAATGGCTGCAACACAAGCCACAGTCGAAAAGGCATTTTTCAAACATCCATGCACTGTGTGCCAGGCACCATGTGGTGCCTGACACATGCTGCATGGATGTTTTGGGAGGCACCACATGTGCCCACAGTGGACGGGGGCCCTGCATGGGGCCCTCAAAGTCCCTTTACTACAGCTGTGGAAAATGGACATCGTGATCCTGACAGCGGTGCCTGAGCAGGCACCGCCTCCATTCCGGATCACAATTACGACTGCTGCCTCATCAGGATCAGTAGATCCTGGCAGAGGTGGTGGTGCATTCCCCAAGATTTTAGGGTCCGGCCATCTGAATTGCAGTGTGGCGGTTGGTCCGAAGGGCTGTATGTGGTGGGACCATCACCGACGGCCTGTCGATGGCAGTCCCGCCGGCATAGTAATGTGCCCCTAAATGTTATATTTTATACACCAGACATCTAAATACAGTGTATAATACAGTTTGGAAAGAGTGGTCCTACGATATCCTACAAAACAAAAAAGGGAGATGAAAAGTACTGGCTATTGTAATTCAATGCTATTTATATAGTATATTAACTAGTTTACAAGCCATACGCTTTTTCAAACATATTTGCTAAAAACCTATGAATTATATAGACATTTTTGAAGGTAAGTTAATTATTTAAAAATTTTGAGGAATGCTGCAGTAAATATGAAAAATATTTTTTTATAAAAACATTAGATGTGCCTATAAAAAAAGCTGTGAGCTCAATGCCAAATCAGAATGCACAGTAATGGTTTAGGGTCTCTGCTATGAGTTTTTCGTCGGTTTACTGCCTACTGCTAGAGCGCCGGGACACCTCTATTTGAGGTAGCTGTTTGCGCTTTATAAATGTCGGTATTATCATTATTATTATTATTAAGCACATACTTGTGCGAAAGGAGAAGCCGTGTCTATTTGATGGTGTGACCCACTGTATGGAAAAAGCTTCTTCAAAACACTGTGCCAGAAGAAAGAACAGTAATTTCCAAGTACTGCTGCACGACGTAACGATCACATTTCTTCTGTGCCAGGAAGTAACGAATTATCATTTCCGTGTCAGAGAATAATGCAATACCACGTTCCACATTGCTGCTGTTACACTACAGCACAATCCAAGCATATATTGCTTAGCATCTCAGTGTGCTGCTAATAAGAGCATGCTTCATATGCTAGCCTAGTTGGTGGCCTTCTAATGTATGCCTGAGCTCTGCTTAATATGCCAGCCTGTCAGGCATGTCACTGAAGCTCATATATGGAAGGGCCGCCATTGTGCCAGCCGGCTGTTCTAGGGGTCTGCACAGGGTGCTGGTACAACAGCACCCCGCACCCTCAGGCTACTCATCTTATAGGCTCAAATTTCAGAAATCAAAGTTACCTATTAGGTATCTGCACTACCAAAATCGCAGCATTAACAACTGCCCCCATATGAAAATCACGTATTGCCATGCTATTTCTACATTCATCCTAATACCAAGCAAATCATCCAAATGGAAGAAAACAATGTTTAGACCGCATTTTCTTTGATTTCTATAATATTTTTGGAGCGGAACGTGGAACTTAGGCAGCAGGGATATTGCTAAAGAGCTTAAAATCATCACATATGGTGTGGGGAGATACCTTCCAAGGGGTGGATTTCCAATCAGTCTGGTGTGATTCTACGAAACTATTATATTCAGTTGTCAAGCTGGCGATTTTAAAGCAAAACCATTTCTTTACTATTAATCAGTGGCGGCTCGCCGAGGGAGTGGTGCAGGGCGGTGAGGCAGGGCGGAGGAGGGGCAGGGTGGGGGGTAGTGAACTTGACATTCGACAGACAGAACTCAGAGGGAGTTCTGTCCGTCGTAAGTCCGAGTCCACTACCCCCCACCCTGCCCCTCCCCGACTCACCACCCGCACCACTCCCTCGGCGAGCCGCCACTGCTATTAATAGATTGTATTGGACACCATTAAGAATAGCTAGTTTGCTCCATCACCCGCCCCCAGGTGCAGAAGGTATGGTTTTATAAAAGCCAACTATGACCACATTTTCTTTCTGTGACCTAGGATAAAAGCATTTTGGAGCGGTATAGAATCCATTCTAAAAGACATCTTTGGGGCAAGAATAGCTATGAACTCACTGTTTGTTCTGCTGGAAGTAGACGCCCTAACACGCAGTTTCTTGCAGTGGGAGCAGAGCGGTCTTTTGTTTTACCTGATACTTATCGCACAGAGGGAAATTTGTAAGCAGTGGACTGATCCATCACCCCCAAAGGTTGCGGATTGGATCAAAGCGGCCACCTGGGTTTGGGACTCAGACTTTGTAGGATATGGGCTGACTTCTCCAGATGGTGTGGAACTTAGAGAAAATGTTATGAATATGCTATGAGTTCCTATGATTACACCGAAGCACTGTCCGAGGTGAAGCGCCAGTTTGGCCAGCTCCGAGTGGAGGGGCAAAGAATGAATGCATCGGACCATGAGGCGCATAGATAGAGCAGTCAGAGATTTGTGGATGCTACGGTGATATGAGAGGGAAAAAACTCAGGGATATTGCTGAAAAAGCACCAAATTGCATTGAACTTCCCCCCCCAAAAAATGAACAATAATTTTATGATTACATTGCTCATTGGCACTTTATAAATCAACTGCAAGGTGAGTGTTTGTGGTGCAAACTCCATAATGATGAAACCTAAAATGTAGGCCTGATAGAGATCTTTACCTGCTTGCATCTGGAGAAAAGGGAACATGAACCCAAAAACAATACATATGCCTGCACATGCCTTAGTCCTGTGTTTGGAAGAAAAGAAGAGCCATTCTGGCAAGTGAGGTGCTAGATTTAACACTTTTATCATGTGCACTAAAAGGTTAAGCACAGTTACTTAGCATTCACATCTGGGTGATATCACTTAGTTGCTCATGCTTTCTGCTATCTATTGTGGGCCCTATATTAAAATTGTGTCCTTAATGCGATTTAGGAACAACTTCCATTTTTGCACTGTGTAGGTAAATCTGTTTCAACAAATCAATTTGAAATATTGGATTTAAATTCCTTACATGGCTAATGTAATGTTTGTGGTCTGACCTATTACCAACTTCAACATTATCTAGTCAGTCGCGGCTCCTGGAGGGAGTGCTGTGGGGTGGTGGGGCGGGGGAGGGGAGGGGCAGGGTGGGGGGTAATAAACTCTGGCATACAACCGAACTGAGTTAAGTACATAAATAAATAAAACGAATTACATTGAGTGCGCTGCAACACCAAATGGCGATGCGGCGCGCGCAATGTAATTTGTTTTATTTATTTATGTACTTGACTCAGTTCGGCCGTATGCCGGAGTTTACTACCCCCCACCATGCCCCTCCCCCACCCCGCCCCACCGCCCCGCAGCACTCCCTCCAGGAGCCGCGACTGTATCTAGTACTAAGAAAAAGGCCTAATCCCTAGAAAGTGGCAGTGCAATGAGCTGCAGCAAGCTCTGCTCTCATGCAGGCCTTATTTTCACCCCCACAGTTAAGAAACTGAGGGGCATATTATCAAGAACGGCGTTAAAATTATCACCGGTTTAGCGGCAGAAAACTGCCGCTAAAGCGGCGATAATGGGCTTGATAATATGCCCTGGAGAATTCCAATAGAAGTCCATGTTCTGGTGTGAACATGGGCTTCTATTGGAATTCTCCAGGGCATATTATTAAGCCCATTATCGCCGCTTTAGCAGCAGTTTTCTGACGCTAAACCGGCGATAATTTTAACACCGTTCTTGATAATATGCCCCCAAACTGGCTATAAATCGAAACAAGAAGCATATTCAAAACGGCCTGCATAACTTACAAAGCTTTTCTACACTGAAAAACCAAGCTGCATCACAAACAAACTATCAAAAGCTGATGAAAGAGGCCTCTGCGAAGCTCAAACATTCTTCTTCTGAATCCGCCAAAATTTAAGAAAGAAAAATCACACACCCGTTCCTTCTCTGGGAATGCACAGAGAATCTGGAATGCTGTGCCACAGGATCAACGCGACAATCCATCGTTGCTACACGTCTACGTGACAATCAATCATTGCTACACTTCTAAGCGACAATCAATCATTGCTACACTTAAGAAAAAACCTTAAATTACTTCTTCTCAACAAATACCTGAACCCTCCGTCCTAAAATAATCGACCTGCCTTAATACACTTTCCCCTCAACCATCAAAGAGTTTGAACATCACTACCTCTGTGAATAACTATGCATGTATTCCTCCAACCTCTGCAATAAACAACCATCACAACCCCCTACTCCATCAACTATTGTATATTTTTACCCTGTATGCGTACTATTTTTTTGTGTTATCCTTGTAATTGTTGCTGTGCAAACTCTGAAAGGCACTCGCCTACTCTCGGATCAAGTTTGCACTATATAAACCCCCCCCACAAAAAAACAAATTCCACCCAGGAGCAGTTATGAATCTTTCTGCCTTTTTGCAGAAGATGTCTTAAGATATATCCCTGAAGGAAAGAATTTATCATTGATCCCCGGCTAGCAGGATTTGCCTGCCTTGCTCAGAATATGGCCAGAGCTAGGCATTGTTTTGTGGAAGGCAAACCGTTCCATTTGTTTTTGTGTAATACAAATTTGTCTGCTCTTGCCCAATACACCTTTCTAAGACAAGAAATGTATCATACTGTAGTAAAACGTAGGAGGTTGTACCAGTTGTTTTTAAAACTATCAGGCTTCTCGCAGAAGGCAGACAGAAAAAGATGACAGCCTTCTCTATATTTGAAGAATTTCCATCTATGCAATGAAGGTCTGTCGCGAAACTGTCTAAATATTCATTTAGTCTTGATTTTACTTTGAAATTTGTAGCTGGCTTACGACTGCTTTGGCACCTGTGGTGAGTACATACGGAATTAAATCCTGCACTCTGCTAGTCTCATTGCACTTGAGAGATCCAGGGGAATACATCCTCCCCTTTCTATCATCGTCAGATGCTATTTGTAAGGCAATGAGACAAAAAGTGTGGTTTTCTGTAAAGATGTTCACAATAACCATAATGTAAGAGAATTTCTGTCTGGCTAATTGGGCGCGGTGTTCCCTGGCATGTAAAGGCATACTCATTGGAATGTGCATAATCTACAGTGTATTGTGTTGTTAAGGATCCACTTAGGTCCTGAAATAAATATTAGCTAAAAGGAGTGCATTCCTAACCACCATTTTGGATAAGAAGCTTTCTGATATATCAGGCAGGGCAAACATATGCTGTATTCCAGAAACCCTGAAAATTCTTTGCATGTCACACATAGGGGAACATGGAGGACATAGGTACCTTTCTTCCAATGACTTTCTCTTGTGTAAGGGAGCCAGGCCGTTATGTGTTTTTCTCCCCATTTCACCACAGCTATGTTGCATTGTCGCAAGACTGACCTGTCAAAGGAAAGGCAGCTACAACCATGCCACTGATTCCTATAGGTCTGTAGGATTTGAATATATTTCACATGTTTTATGGCTGTGTTCCTGTGCATCAAATATGCTATCAACCTCTAATGGAGTCTTTCCAACAACAACATTTTGGTAAGAATTCATTCTAAAATTGATAAGCCTTTTTTCTTATGATTGTGGGGATCTGGAATCAATAGAAGTCCTAAAGGGAGGGTTTCGAATAGGTAAAGCTTTCTTTTGCCAGATTACAGCAAATTAATCTCATCCCGGTTGGATCATAATTAAGGGCCTGATTATGATGCCGGTTGGACTCACGTCTGACCGGCAGCGTGGCGGAAGCAGGACCGCCCGACAAGAAGTCAGCGATCCCGCTGCCTGGATTCCAAAGCTTGTCGGGCAGTCTCCTGACCACCACGATAGCGGTCGGCGGTGGTACGACCGCCCGATATTGTAATTAGGGCCTTAATGTTTCATACACCTGATTTTTTACATTGGGCAAAACAAATACACAAACATGACCTCCTAAAATATCTGATCCATATGAACCATTAGTTGGTCTCTTCACACACATGGTGTCTGGCAAGACTCTAAAAGAAACTTTATTATTCCACTATAATTTTATCCTTCAATCTGAAATCTGTTCTAAAAACCAACAAATTCATGCATTCCAAGCAGAATCATATCACCTCTTAGATCCCGGGTCCAAGGGCTCCCTGATGAAGTGAAAGACAAATATCACAAGGTCCTTGGCTTGCCAAGTTACCCTGAAAGAGTGATGGATACCAAGAATAAGATCTCAGCTCCTTCTTAGCTCTAATATCATAAACGGGCTATATTAAACATTCAGGGGGAAATTTATCAAGGGTTTTGTGTCACCCTTGCACCAAGGTTTATGCAAAACCTAAGGGCCTTATTATGACTTTGGCAGGGTGGCAGCAGGCCGCCACGCCAGCACCCCACTGCCACACTGCCAAAGCCCTAATGAGACCGTTCATTTGATTATGAGTGGAATCCAGGTCGGGCGGTCCTGCAGCGACTGGCCCACAACCGTGTAGTGCTACGGCTCATATGTGAGCACATTCCTGCAGGCCATGGAATTAATATTAATTATTTAATTGAAAAATAATTCTGTTAATTGCGTTAAGTTTTAGGTGATGGGTTTGGGGTTTCTAGGGATATAGAGTGGGAAGTAATTTAATTATAATTAATTATTAATTATTTATTAATATTAATTAGTTTATTAATTCTGTAAATTCTGTAATAATTTTTTTTAACTGTGTGAAGTTTTAGGTGCTGGTTGTGGGGTTTGTAGGGGCATAGGGTGGGAAGTAATTTATTAATAATTAATTATTAATCAATATTAATTATGTTAATTGCATAATAATTTTTTTAAAATTGTGTTAAGTTTTAGGTGTGTGTAGTGGGGTTTGTAAGGATATAGGTTTAGAAGCAATTTAATTATAATTATTTAATAATTAATTTTGATTTAATATTTAATATTTAATGGATAATTAATTATATCAATTATAGAATTAACTTAATTATTTATTAATAATTGTGATGTGAGTTGTAGTTTTTGTAGGGGTAAATGGTGTGAAGTAAATTAATACTAAAAATGAGTAATTAATGCTTTTTATTAATTATTATTTAATTGATAATTAATTATGTAAATTTGATTATATAGAAATCTTTTAAGTTATATATGAAGTATGTGTTGTGTTTGTAGGGGTAAAGGGTGGTAAGTTAATTAAATATAATTATTTTATTATTACTTAATTGTTATTAATTGTTGAATTAATGATTAATTACTTCCATTATGCAATTACCTTTTTTAAAAAAAATATATAAGGTGCGTTTTGCTGGGTTTGTAGGGATAAAGGGTGGGAAGTTAATTAAATATAATTATTATTTGAGTAATATCAATTTATTTGTTGATCAATTATGTAACATTTGTAATTAATATATATTTTGTGTGTGTGTTGTTTACTTTGTAACAGTATAAGATAGTAAAACATTTAATTAAAAATAAATGTAAAAATAGTTATGTATTGTTTAAAAATGTGATATTTATTATCTTATGTGTTAATTGTGTCATTGTTTTTTATTGTAAATAAAAATACATTTGTTGGTTATTATAAATCTGAAAATATAGTGTGGTGTTTTAATTAAATTAATATTATTTCTTTTTATTTAATATATTGATTAAACATTGTAATACATATGTTTTTTAACTTAAAAACAAATATATATTTTATATTTAAATATTTATATTTGTTGTTATTTAATGTAGTATTTAAAATATTTTATTTGTTTGAAATAAGCTACTCTCTCTCTACTGTTGCACAGACTGGAGTGGGAATAGTAAATTTTACCCCCCCCCCCACTATCCAATGCTTTGTCTACTGTTGCCAAGAGTGGAGTGGGAATGGTACATTTTACCCCTCCTGATTCCAAACGTTTCCCTACTGTTGCACATATTGGAGTGGGGATAGTAAATGTTACCTCTCTGCAATCCAACACTTGCCCTACTGTTGCACAGACTGGAGTGTGAAAAGTAAATGTTACCCCTCCTGAGTCCAACGGTTTCCCTACTGTTGGAGGGACTAGAGTGGGAATAGTAAATTGTAACACCTCCTAAGTTCAACATTTTCCCTACTGTTGCACCAACTGGAGCAGGAATAGTACATTTTACCCCTCTGCAATCCAACACTTACACTATAGTTGTAGCGACTGGAGTGCGAATAGTAATGTGTATCCCACCTGAGTCCAACACTTTCCCTACTGTTAGACCGACTGGAGTAAGAATAATACATTTTACCCCTCCGCAATCCAACACTTTCCCTACTGTTGCACTGACTGGTGTGAGAGTAGTAAATTGTTATCCCCTCCTGAGTCCAACGCTTTCCCTGTTGTTGCACCACCTGGAGTGGGAATAGTACATTCTACCTGTCCAAAATCCAGCACTTTCCCTACTGTTGCACAGACTGAAGTGGGAGTAGTAAATTTTACCTCTCCTGAGTTCAACGCTTTGCCTGCTATTGCACTGAGTGGAGTGGGAATAGTACATTGTACCCCTCCACAATTCAACACTTTCCCTACCGCTGAAGCGATTGGAGTGGTAATACTTATATATACCCCTCCTGAGTCCAACGCTTTCCCTACTGTTGCACAGACTGTAGCGCGAATAGTACATTTTACCCGTTTTGCATCCAACGATTTCCCTACTGTTGCAGAAATTGGAGTGGGAAAAGGAAATGTGTTATTTGTATAATTTAATAGTTTTGTTTATATTGTTTACATTTATATTATGATGATGTTTTGTGTGTTTAATAATATATATATATATATATATTTATTTATTAATATTTATAATATGTAATATATTTTTAGTAAATGATAATTTTTTTATATTGTTAATTTTTTATGTGTCATTTAATTGGCATGCTTTTTAGAATTTTTTTATTTCATTTGTTATTGTTTATAATATATTGAATATATATATATATATATATATATATATATATATTTTTTTTTTTTTCAACAATGGCCCTGAAAAAGAGTGAAAATAAAAGAGAGCTTCTTCTGTTATGTCTTTCAGAGCAAGCCTATGAGTAAGATGTCAACCATCGAAACGTGTCAGGCGACAAATTACCGCGATGCCAAAGAGAGCCAGTAATGAAGTCTGCATGGTCTACTGCCTGCCGAGTGCCCTGCCAAGCTTTCGGGCATTTGTTTAGAATCTATTGATACGGTGGCCCTGCCATAGGGAGGAGCACCACCTCGTTGAAACACAAGAGGGGCTGCGGCAGGAACTGTTCCTGAAGCCGAACAGCGCAGGCAGTTTTTGAAACTAAGTGACTCTCCTGCAACACCTCGGATCCCACTAAGGAAAGAAAAAAAGCTTTTAAACAAAATGATAACAGAAACCTACTGAAGGAAAATAATTTGCTCGAAGAGGGACTACGTATCCCAACATGCTCTATCATGAACTATGCACTAAGCCAAGCCCACTGAGGGTAATGAACTAATCAAGTATGCAAAAGAGTGAAAATAAAAGAGAGCTTCTTCTGTATGTCTTTCAGAGCAAGCCTATGAGTAAGATGTCAATCATCGAAACGCGTCAGGTGACAGTTTACCACAATGCCAAAGAGAGCCAGTAATGAAGTCCGCATGGTCTACTGCCTGCCGAGTGCCCTTCCAAGCTCTCGGGCATTTGTTTAGAGTGAGTATATATATATATATATATATATATATATATATATATATATATATATATATATATATATATATATATATATATATATATATATATATATATATATATGACAAGAGCTTCCCCATTCCGGACAGAAGAAAGGGACACAGCGGGGCTCATCAGGACGCTTTATTAGCAAGAATACGGCATGACCGGTTTCGGCTCACAGCCTTTCTCAAATGCCACAGTCCGTTGCAAAGAGTCCTCAAAAATATTTTAAAAGAGCTCCTCCCACCAAAATAGTGAAGGGCCCAGCTGCAACTCGTTGTGCCGACACCCAGCAGTCCCTAGCCACAGACTACTGGTCCCATCATGCACCTGGCTGAAATGACACGATCTGCAGAAGGAGTCTCCGTCGGATTTGCTGGGGGAATAAGCGTCCTTCAGTCCCCTACTCCCCACCTCATCACGAAGCTGCAACCACGCTGGAGACACAACTTGAATGACTGCGTCTGTCCACATAGTGTTGGACCACATCTCTGCAGCAGCAAATCGGCGACCACAGGTGAGTAGGGGGTCGTGGATATCCGATACCTCGGGCAAAAATTGTTTCCACACACAGTGTTTCCACACGCCAGTGTCTTCCACGACCGACGATATATCTCACATAGGATCACCGCTTACAGCAAAGATCATCCATCACTCCATGAGGTAATAATCACTCAGATTTATTTAAAACGACAACATCTAAATATATATATATATTCATATATATATATATATCCTTCTGGCGGTCGCCAGTAGGTAGTTATAGTTAGGACCTAGTTTCCATAGGAAAAGCATTTTTTTCTTTTGCCAATAACTTTGGCACCGTTTGACGAATCTTCGCGAAATTTTCCAAAATAAAGGTTCACTCAGGTCAAGTCCTTTCCTGAAAGTTTCAGGGTGATTCGTCAAGCAGGGGCCGAGAAAAAAGGGGGGTCCAAAAACATGTTTTCTCCATGTTAATTTCCATAGGAACAAAGCTACAGCCTGAACTGCTGAACAGAATTTCACCAAATTTGGCAAAAAGGTAGGTCTTGGTGTCGAAAGCGTGCTTTTTAAAAAAAATGGTGTAAATCCATTCAGTAGTTGCTGAGAAATTCAAGAAATAAAAATATCGATATCTGAGCACCAAGGAGGGTTCGCGAACCCTCCCGAGCACGAGCTCAATTCTGATTGGCTGTCAACACTCCAAACCAGAATGTGTTGCCAGCCATCTTGTGACTCGGTAACCGAGTCACAAGAAAATAGTGGGAAAAAAGGTTAAATAACAAGAAAAGGGGGCAGGGTAAAAACACCCTGACCCCCTAGGCCTGCTCAGGGGGTCCCTGCCAAAAGAAAAAAACACAGAAAAAAAAAAATGAAGGGCGGGCTCCCGCGCTTCGTTTTGTATAAGCCCCTGGGTGGACCAGGTCCCTGGGGCAATGTGCAGTTAATTAGTGGGGGCCGCAGGGGCCCCCGCAGCCCTGGGGACCACGACCTCCCCGGGGCTTTATTTATTATGTGCGGGGGCACACAGCCCCTCTGCAGTCCCGGGTACTGCCACCTCCATGGGGCATTCATCAATATGAGTGGGGGGCCTCGCGAGCCCCCCCAAGCCCCGGGGACCTCCACCTCCCCGGGGCTTAAATTAAAATAAAAAAGGGGGGGCTCCTGATACCCCCCAACACTAGTGGGCCACTAATTATTTAAATATGGGAGTCCGTTGCAGACTGCCGGGCCCCAGGGACCACCACCTCCCCGGGGCTTTGAAAATCCTGGGTGGGGGGCCGCACAGACCCCCTCCTGGAGCCCTCTATGGCCCTGGGGACTGCCACCCCCAGGGCCGGCTCCTGCAATGTCCCGGTGTGCCCACCCCTGGGACATTGCTGTTTGCTATGGCTCCCGCCCTGCCATAGCAAACTCCTGCTTTGCTTCATTGAAGCGAGAGCAGAAAACCTGCTCTCACTTCAACGAAGCAAAGCAGATTGCTTTTGGGCAAGGGGAGCTGCATGTCAGCAGCTCCCCTTGCCCAAGAGCAATGTCGGCTCCCGCAGGAGGCGGGAAGCCGGCAGGGACTGTGGGGGCATTGGGGCTCCCCCCACGGTCCCCATCAAGGAGACCAGGCCCCGGGGGATGGGGTCCCCGGGGCCTGAACTGGCCCTGGGGAGGGGGGACACGCAGCCCCCCTCCGGAATAAAAAACATTAAATAAATAAAAAAAGAGGCAATGCCCCGGGGATGGGGTCCCCGGGGCAGATAAATGCCGCAGGAGGGGGGCCACATGGCCCCCTCCATAAAAAAATAAAAAAATGTATTTGTGGCCATGCCCCGGGGGATGGGGTCCCCGGGACCAAAATTGGCCTTGGCGTTTTTTTTTTTAAATGTGGCAAGCCCTGGGGGATGGGGTCCCCAGGGCACCAAAAAGATTGAAAGAAGGTGGGCCACACAGCCCCCTTCTAAAAAGATATTAAAAAAAGCCAGCATCTCACCAGAGGCCCCACCCCCTCCCAGCACCACTCTGCAAACGCACCCCCGGCACGTTCTAAGTTGGGGAATTAAGTCCCCTTGAATACTGAGGGTCCCTGGGGGCCAACTAGCCCACCAGGTACTTCCAATAAGTGCCACACAGCTGGACTGCAGAGGGGTGGTCCGAGGCTACGCTCCTTTTTACACCACTCTGCAAACGCGCCTCTAGGCGCACTGCTGGTGGGGCGATGAGGTCCTCTTGTGTCCTGAGGACCTCAGGACACAAGTGGACTTCATCCCCCGAGCAGCAGTGTGCCAGGAGCCGCGTTTGCAGAGTGGTGTAAACGGGGGGCGTGGCCTTGGACCACACTCAGCAATCCAGCTGTGTGGGGCTTACTGGAGGTACCTGGTGGGCTAGTTGGCACCCAGGGACCCTCCTAAGGAAAGGGGACTTCATCCCCCAACCAAGAGCACGCCAGGAGGTGTGTTTGCAGAGTGGTGGAGAAAGGGGGCATGGTCTCTGTCCACCTCTCAGCAATCCCACTGTGTGGGGCTTACTGGAGGTAAGAGGTAGGCTAGTTGGCCCCTAAGGACCCCCAGCAGTGAAGGGGACTTCAATCCCCATCCAAGAGCGGGCCAGGGAGCGCGTTTGCAGAGTGGTGGGCAAAGGGGGCGTGGCCTGTTATGAGAACTTAGCAATCCTGCTGTGTGGTACTTACTGGAGGTAATAGGAGGGGTAGTTGGCCCCCAAGGATGTCCTTGGGGGCCATCTACCCCTCTTGTTACCTCCAGTAAGTCCCACATAGTAGGATTGCTAAGACGTCTTTGGAGGCCATGCCCCCTTTCTCCACCACTCTGCAAATGCGCCTCCTGGCAGACTAGGGGATGGGGGATGAAGTCCACTTTACTCCTGAGGGACTTTGGGGGCCAAGAAGCCCTTCTGGTACCTCCTGTAAGTCCTACGCAGCGGAATTCCTGAGCGCTGGTCGGAGGCCCAGCACCCTTTCTCTACCACTCTGCAAACGCGACTACTAGTTAAAGAAGCATGTTTCTGCACCTCTGACTTAGAGGTAGTTTTAATCCCCCTGCCCTATTATGTACTAGGGTCTTACAGGGGAGGTCATGCCAATCACAGGGGTACCCCAACCCATAGTGTACCCTAATGTATGTAGGTGTTTTCACTGTATTCTAAGTGTCTTTTAGCATAGCACTGGCTCTAGGCCTGGTTAGTAAGAGTCAGTTACCACCAGTACTCATCAGCAAAAGGTTGGGGGCACAGGATGACTTTGCAACAAGGCCTCTTTCTGCAGCTCTGTTGGTTCTTTCAGCATATCTCTTGCTTCTTTCTGCACCTTTCTTTGTCTTTCTGGACTTCTGTTGCCTCTTTGTGCATTTCTCTTGTTTCTTTCCGCTCCGTGTTTTCCTGCTTTCCACGCTTCCCACCAGCCAGCTACGGTAGCAGTAGCAGAGTGCGAGGAGGACGCCGCATCTACTCTGCCGAATCTTCGCCTCCTAAGACAGCTGCAAGGCTGCAGCTGCGCCCCCCCCCACGGCCCCCAGCGTAAGTGGTGAGTGGCGGCAGAGCGGTTGAAGCATTGCTACGCTCCCATAGCTCCCGTAGACTCCCGTAGACTGCAGCCTGCGGTGCCTGCCTGCCTTTCGCCTGTGGTGCCTGTGGTGTCTGCCTGTGTAAGGGGGGTCTAAACAGGAGCTGAGCCAAGCTGAGGAGATGGAGATGGAGACTGCGAGCTGTGGAGCCCCGGGGTCACAGCAGCTGTGAAAGTGACTGTGAGAGCGACAAGCGACAAGAAGACGCTAGAAGGTGCGTGAGGGGAGAGCTACAGTCGAGTTTAGCTGTGCTGTTGTGCTGTGACAGGAGGGAGGGGCAAAGTAACTGACCACATTAAGCTCCACAGCCCCCCCAGATCCGGCTGGAACGCGGCTGGCTGGCAGCTGGCAGCTGACGGCTCCTGCGGCACGGAGAGGATTTGCGAGGTCGCAGTAAGAGCCAACACCAAACGAGTGAGTCGAGGAGCGCAGAGAAGAGAAGAGAAGTGAAGCGAAGTGTACAGAGCGCAGAGAGCGCGGCCGCTTTTAGTGGCGGCCGCTGAGTGTTGAGCCCAGTTGACCACGGAAGCGGCCCAACTAGGTTGGGTGCGGCTTGCGGTCAGTCTTGTGTGCCCTGCTCCTGCTCGCCCTTGGAGTGTGCCGTGTGAACATACTGCACGGCGTTTGTAAGAATCTCTGGAGAGACTTCTGAAGACTCATCTGACGCATTCGTCGGAGTCTTTTATTCTACACTGTGCTTCCTGGTTAACCTTCATTCCTAAGGTGGAAATCCAACTGTTGTCCAAGCACGCGTTTCCGCTACTGAGAGTGGTTGCCTGCCTCTCAGTTCTTCTAGCGGACTTTTCCTTGTGACAAGTGCCAAGAGAGGCACCGTAAAGGAATCTTAGGAGTGAGACTCCATTGATGTCCACCATGAGATCAGGGAGAGACAGAGCAGAGGCTAAACCCAAACCAAAAAAAAGAAATCGACAGAACAGTGGTAAGATGAGTGAAGGAGCCAGTGCTCTTCCCGAAGAAGATAAAGTGCTGGATAAAGCGCTGGAGAGCAACATCAATACTGTCACGACGCCATTAAAAACAAGCGCAGGCAAGAAATTAAAGATCACAGATTTCTTAATCTCACCAGTATTACCAGCGCAACGAGTTCAAAAATCTTCAATTGCCACCAGCACTCAGGACACCAAAAAAGGGCATCCTACTCAGTTGGCTCCATGTCCAACTTGCTACAGACACAGACACAGACACAGATCAATATTCCATCAGAGAACAGCCGAAGTCCTCTGAAGGTCCCCACAATGACTGCCAACAAAATAATCGTGATAGCTCAAATAAACGCAGGTGAAGCAGTAAATATTGGAAAATCAAATTCGCTTAAAATACCATCAGAGGCTTCAGAGGGAAAAACAAAGCGACGATCAATAAGCCTTGGGTCATTCTTTCGTGCACAGGGGACCAAGTTCGGGGGTGGCCTTTTGTCAGCCTCAAGCATGGATATAATGGGCATTGAATTAAAAAATAAAGAAATCTCAGCAAACCAAACAGCGGTCCAGCTTAAACACGCTGTTAATCCATTTTCAGAAATACAGAAGGCACAGAGGTGTATAACAAGCAGCCAGGAGCCACCACTGGAAGCTCAAATAACAAAATCAGCTTCAGAAACACAAGAAGCACAGGATTGTTTAATAAGCTCAATAAGTTGATATGAGTCAAACGAAATTCCACCAATTGTATCAATAGGACTTCCTCATGACTACCATACCATCCTTTCACCAATCAAGGTCCAACTTACGGACGGCCCTTGCTCCCAAACAAAGGGTGATAAACCATCAAAACCAAAATCAAAATCTGAATTAGGCGCATGCCTGGGAGGAGAACTAGAGGATGACATCTGGAACAAACTAGGGGAGGACATTTGTTCAAGCCAGCGAGTAGGTGCTAATCAGACAGAAAGTTTCCTACCATCACAGGCCCCATTGTGGCCGCCGTTTATTGGCATCATGGAAACCATATCCTCAGCACTACTCCAACACTCAGAAAAATTAGAGCTACAAATCGATCTCCTGCAAATTTTAGCATCCCACGTGGTTGGCATAGACAGAAAAATACAAGATTTAAATTCACTTATCGAGCGGGTACAAAAAGACCCTCATACAATGTACCACGAATGCCAATGCTCAGGAATAATGAACCAACTCAAGGCCTTGCCCACAATCCTAACAGATATCTGGGCAGAGGTAAAAAAAACAACCGACCATCACAATATTATCGCAAGTATTTGCATAGAAAATGCCTCAGACCAACAGAAGCCCACGAATACCTCGGACAATTCAGTAAATGCGGAAACAAGTGCGGATGCAATGGAAGGCAATTTTAATAACTTTACTCTAGATACCGAGACAGAAATATCACAAAGCATGCCAATGCAAAACAATTATAAAAAAATACAAGAACATGATGATTGACTGATCGAAGAACGAAGGCCACAGATAAATCAGCAACAAAAATCTTATAACTCTTTAACAAAACGTGAACGAAAGAGATTGAGAAAAGCAAGGCAAAATAAGCAAAAAAGTAACAAAGCCACAGCACTCCTTATTCAGTATCAGGCGCAAGAGACACCACAGGTAAGCTGCCAGAATGCTAACTCGTCTGGAACAGTTCCCGAAAATGGGCCAAAGGTAAAAGAGGCAAGTACAAGCCTAATCGAAGAACTAGGGGAATTGAGTCATGAATGCGACCACAGTAGATTAAATATGTCCCCAATGGGCTTAATAACAGCGCAGTTAAGTAGTTCAAATGACTCTCAGCCCACATATGGTCGCACAAAAAATCAAATTGTAGACGGTTCATTAAAACAAAAGATTCAAGCAGAACAAAAAAGCATATCTCAATACTTCCCTAAACTTACAAAGTCTCAAAATGGAAAAACCCTGGCTAAAGTCCAGCAATCATTAATCACCACACAACGGCCAGAGACTTTGACAGTCCATTTGCCCGTATTAGGCAACCAGGCAAAAGCACAGGATCAGAAAATCGACCAGTTCAACTCAGTCAATAAATTAAAAACAAGCGCCCAAAAATCATCAGTAGAGGAAAAACATATAGGGGAAATTAAAAATAGAAGGTTCCGGGATACAATTGATAATGAAGGTCAAAACTATCTAGAAGGCTTCACATCGCTAGATATTATCCCGCATTACAGCTCCAGAGGGAATTATGACATCCTTAATCGGAGTGCTATTTTAAAACTTGCCAACTCAATCGAAACATTAAAACATCTGAAAACAAATGATATAGAAAGTATCCAATTTAAACCACTTCCAAGTGTAAAGGGGAAAGAAAAGACTGTGGTAACTTGGAGTGACTCAAAGAACGCTAAGGAATTTTGGCGGCATAGAGAAGATTTTGCCAAATGGGGAATTGAAATTAGAGTAACGGAAATAGAAAAATATCCAGGCCCGTTATGCCCGATGGCGGAGTCAAGATCACAAACGGACAGTGGACTACTTCGGGGGGCTGTAGGTCCTACCAGCACTAAGGAAGGTTGGACCAATTTAGGTGTCATCCACCAAGGATCATTAGGAGCAATCATTCAAACTGGGAAAGTTCTACCCCCAACACCAAGTGCCATGGAATTCAGGAAAAACGAAGCATGAAAATGCAATTTGAAACTATGCTCGTGGAATATAAATGGTCTAGGCAGCAAAATAGAGGATGCAGATCTATTAGTATTCCTAAAAAAATTGATATTTTATTACTTCAAGAAACCTGGTCAACAGCACCTGTTCAGATAAATGGTTTTAAAGAATTTCAACAACATGCCACCAAAGGCAGTTCCTTTGGTAGGGCAGCCGGCGGATTATCAATCTACCTTAGTACAAGTATACCATGGACTTATGATTTGATTGGGTCTGGGCAAACATGGATTCAGTGCATTAAAATAGTACTACCACAAGATCTCTCCGCTCGTGCACAAGACGTTCAAGATGCACGGTCAATGGTAATTTGTAATACCTACATTCACCCAGGGTCAAAGATGAAACAAGAGAAAATTGCGACCCTCAAAGCACTGGTTAAATCTTTGCAATTCACTTTCCCACAGGCAGGAATTGTAGTGTCAGGTGACTTCAATATGTTCTTACTACAAACAGAACACACACAATACAAACAACAAAATAAGTTTAAAGGCAAACCAATCCCTCCACTAGTAACAAACCATCGAAAAAAGGATAGTTACGGCCAGCTGTGTGCCTCGAATTTGGCCGAAATCGGTATGATTATTTTAAATGGACGTTTTCCACAAGACCAGCCAGCGGCTTCGACCAGAATAGTCACGCAGGCCCAGTCAGTACTAGATTACACCATAGTGGACCTGGAGATACTGCAAAGGATCGTCAGTTATCAAATAATCCATAGACTCGAGAGTGATCATAGTCCGCAATCGATTGACTTCAGCCTTCAAATCGTTAGGGCACCAGCAAGCAATGACTTGTTGGAAATCCCCAGCCCATATAACTTAAAAAGACTCGCGTGGAACGGAAAGAACGCCGAAGAAATAATGACCTATTTAAAAAACGTACAGATAAAAGGAAAAGTACAAAGATCGGCAGAGCATTGGGCAAATTGGGAAAAGACAATCATAAGTCTAATTGATAAATTTGGATCCCAAAATAAAAACCACAGAAGCAAACCAAGGCCAATAACTTCCGAACCCCTTGGCTTCGTAATGTGTAAAAAAAAGACTCTAAATCAGGAACTTAGAAAGTCACGAGGAAAAGCTCAGATCACTGGTGAAGACACAAAGAGACAAATTTACAAATTAAGGCAAATTTATAAAAAAGAGGTTTGGAAAGCAAAGAATAATCAACAAACTGAAATGTGGTTAATATTACTGGAAACAAGTAAATCAAACAACAATAGGAAATTTTGGGCAGAAATTAACAAAATAGCAAACGGATCCTTCCGTGATCACAATGCAAACATAATAGAGATAGATTGGATACATTATTTAGCTCAAACCCAAGGGAACAACAGTAATTACCTAGCAATGAAAAAAGATCACACTATCCAATCCCAACAAATAAGTGAAGAACCCGACCAAAATTTTGAAGAAAATTGGATTAAAATTCATCAGGTACAAATGGTCTTACAAAATCTAAGGTCCACGGGTGCCCCTGGCCCAAACGGTTTGCCAAATGGGCTCTTTAAATATGACCAATTATTTTGGGCAGAATATCTTACCCCACTGTTCAATCACACTTTTCAAACGGAAAGTATCCCACCTTCATGGAGAGGGAGCATTTTGCATCCAATTTTTAAAGCAGGCGCTAGATCGGACCCAGCGAATTATAGGCTGATTGCCCTTATTGACGTAGAGGCTAAAATATACGCGTCTAATCTTCTGACAGCATTGGAAGAATGGGTTTCCATGAGCAAGATCCTCCCTATCACACAGACCGGGTTCAGACCGGGAACAAACACGTTGTGTAATTTGTTAGCCTTAAACCTTCTTGTCGAAAAAGCTAAGGACAAATCAACGAAATTATATACCTGTTTTGTCGACTTAAAAGCAGCATTCGACACAGTATCTAGGGATCTCCTATGGCAAAAGATGGCAAATTGGGCCATTCCATCAAAGTTACTACAGGCCATCATCAACCTGTATACATCTACCTGGGTCAAGATAAAATTAGGGAATGGTGAAAGAACAACAGCAAAGATCCCAACGCACATTGGCCTAAAGCAGGGATGTGTACTGGCCCCCACTCTTTTCAATATTTTTACTGCAGACTTGGATAAGAGGCTAACAGAAGTCCAAAGCGATCCTCCAAAGATAGCACACCGCAGAATAAGAAGCATGCAGTACGCAGATGACATTGTCCTATGTAGTCAGACCCCAATGGGCCTACAGCGTTCAATTACAATGCTGCTCGAATATACTAGGGAGCACGGTTTGTTCATTAATTACAAAAAAACGAAGGTCATCTGTTTTTCATCACACATAGAACAAAACAAAAAGTTTAAATGGCACGCAGCAGGAAACACCATAGAACAGATTGTGGCATACAAGTACCTAGGAGTAGTGGTAGACTCAAGGTTCATATTAAAAGATCACCAACTAACCAGAAAAGCCCAGGCAAATAAATTACACTTTGCTTTAAATTTACTAAAAACAAAACTGAAGTGCCCATCCAACTTATATTTATTAAAAGTCATTGTTGCTAAGTTTCTTCCAACGCTTACGTACGGCTCTGAATTATTCAAAGGACAAGATGCAAACTTCCTGAATCTCCAACAATCAGGGCTATTTAAATACATCTTTCAGATACCACAGTTTGTATCTCAAGCCCAAGTACGTCTGGAAAACGGGCTATTAAATCAGCACCCAGTAAGACAAGCAGCAATAATAAAAATGTGTTGGAAACTAAAAGCAGCACAAGAGGATTCCTTGATGGGTCACTGCAGGACCGAAATAAAGAATCAGACAAAGGGAAAAAAAGCCTGGAACACAGTATTGGAGGAAGCATTGGTAGCCCTCAAAATGCAAGAAGCCTGGAACACTAACTACAGCTTTGCAGCTTTTAAAAAAATAGCCAATAATGCGGCAAAACAAAAAGCCTGGATCACAGACAAAGCCGCCCTAGCAAAGAAAAACACGGCTGGATGGTATTACCCTCATATGAGAGATGTTCCCCCAATCATACCTAGTTAATCATATAACAACAGCAATTCAACAATTGCTACTTCGAATTCGGTTGGGGGCTTTCATCTCAAAAGATCAGGTTCCAGCATGGAAACAAACATGGCGAACAACACTATGCAGACTCTGCGGCAAAGTGGAAGAAACTCTGATTCATTTATTGTGCATTTGTCCAACTGTGAACAATCTGAGACGTTATTATTTATTACAAGCATTTCGCATACATCAAATTAGATCATGTCGGCCAGCAGTAATGTTAGTACTGAATAGTCAACTGTTACAGGTAGCATGTAGGGCCACCAGATTCCTGCAGAAAGTCAGTTCCTTACTACAGAAATCTGAAAAATAGCATCTTGGAATCTTGAGGCATATGAAAAGAATGATGTCAAATTTACAGTTTTCTTTTCCCTCGGTCTTGTTTTTTAGATATTTTTATTATGCAAACATTGTACTGTTATTTAAGGATCTGCACACTGTGGCACATCTTAGAGTATGAAATCAAATGGCTATAATTTAAGGATTGAGGAGTAAATCACTGCACAGTATCTAATTCAACGTTAATATTGTAAACACGATAGCATACACTATCTGTGCATTCTTTTTATTTTTTAACATTATATGGATGATTTTAGTACAAAAATTGTAAAGGTTTTAATTAACTATATACAATAAAATTTACTTACTTACTTACTTACTCTTGTTTCTTTCTGCGCCTTTCTTCCTCTTTCTGCACATGTCCTACCTCTGTAGGCATAGTTAGAAATTAGCATTTAAAAAACTTTAGAAATTCACTGAAAAAACCATAGGTTTCAGGGACGTTATAGTTAGAAATTAGTATTTAAAAAACCTTTGAAATTCACTGAAAAAACCATAGGTTTCAGGCACGTTATAGTTAGAAATTAGCATTTAAAAAACCTTAGAAATTCACTGAAAAAACCACAGGTTTCAGGGACATTACAGTTAGTTGGACATTTCACTCGTACAAAACCAGAGAAATTCGGCCGTTATAGTAAGTTGAGCTAACTATAACTCGCGCCCCCACAATGCACTGCTGATGATGTCACATATTACATCACTCATGACATGGTCAGTGACATCACTGATGACATCATCCAGTGACTGTATGTTTCTGTAAAGTTTAAATATGTTTTATATATGTTTTATATATATATATTAAATATGTTTTATATATATATTTATATTCACTGAAAAAACCATAGGTTTCAGACACGTTATAGTTAGAAATTAGCATTTAAAAAACCTTTGAAATTCACTGAAAAAACCATAGGTTTTAGGGACAGTTATAGTTAGTTGGACATTTCACTCGTACAAAACCATAGAAATTCCCCCGTTATAGTTAGTTCAGCTAACTATAACTCGCGCCCCGCAATGCACTGCTGATGACGTCACATATTACATCACTCATGACATGGTCAGTGACATCACTGATGACATCACTGATGACATCTCAAATGACATCACTGATGACATCACTGATGACATCATCCAGTGACTGTGTGTTTCTGTAAAGTTTAAATATGTTTAATATATATAGGGAAAGGCGTATTGAAGAATGAGTGGGTGTATAAGTGTCTGAATGGATGATTTAGTACGTGAGTGACTGACTCTACAAGTGAGTGATTAAATGTATCTTACTGAATGCATGGGTTAGTGACTAAACTGTGTGAATGTCTGTATCCGTCTGTCTGTTGGTTTGTAAGCGGCTGCATGGGCTTTCTGAATAGCTACATGAGTGTCTACATGGGTTATTGATTGATTGTCTGAGTATCTGTATGGGTGCCTGAGTGTTTGTGTGGGTGGGGTGTGTGTG